>PVKS010009510.1:27727-63856 GCA_004027875.1 Aplodontia rufa | reverse complement strand
ATTCCACTCCTGGGTATCTTTCCAGGGGACTTAGAATCAGCACATTACAGTGACACAGCAATATCGATGTTCATGGCAGCACAATTTACCATTGCTAGGCTATGGAAACAACCCCGGTGTCCCTCACTGGAAGAATGGATCCAAAAACTGTGGTACATTTATACCATGGAATATTACACAGCAATTAGAAACAATGACCCTGCAGCCTTTGAAGGTAAATGGATGGTTATGGAAGAGATCATGATGAGTAAAATCAGCTTAACCCAGAGTTCTAAGGGTCGATTGTCTCCACTCATAGGTGGAGGTGAGGACTAGACCGTGGACAGTGAGAAAGTTGGTCTAGTAACATGAGTTAAATCCAGATAAGATGTAATGCTTTATAATCTAATACCTTTTTTTAGAGTTATAAAGGGAAAGGGAAGGGAGGGATAAGGGAGGGTAATTGGGGGGGCACTCCTGGGGATAATTGCAATATCCAGAATATTTACACATTTTATACTATTTTGTTAAAATTTTGTAAGGTTGTTCAAAAATAAAAAAAAAAGAGAAAAAAAAATTACAACATCCCCTTATAAAAGGTATTCATAGGTAAATGATGTGGGTGGAATATTTGCAGTAAATATATCAGGGAACAGTATTGTGTCCAGAACATAGAAACTCAATAATGAAAAAATAGCTCAATAATAATAAGATCATTTAATAAACTAAGAAATGATCTTAAAACAGTCTTAAAGGAAGTCATGTAAATGACTAACAGATACATAACAATGTGCTTAACTTGCTGCACCTGGTGAACTGTGTAGACAGTATCTGGATAGCTTTACTTTACCCACCATGCTTTCTGCCCTCACTGAATTGCCTGAGTTTTGCCTATGGAGTAGCTGGAGCACTTGTCAGACCTCACTTCTTGTCTCTTCTTCTTAGGAAAACTCAGTTACAGAAGGCCAAGCATCAGCTGTAAGGCACCTTAAACTCTCACTTAATCCAAGCACTGACACTGTGGAGGTACTCTTAGATTCTAGAATCTGGAATGCTTTATTTTTTATTTTCCCATCAATCCTGGGACTGGTAGCTTTTTCCCTCTAATCTGTAAATTTTTATATTTTCTCATTGCTAACATTTTGCTCTTTGTCCCTGGCAATACTGCTCTAATTAATTATCATTAATTAGATTTATTAATTAAATTAACATCCTAGGTTGGAAACACATAAAATGATATGTATTCTCATTTTCTTACTCCATTGGACCATTTCTGACACAGGGAACACACTTTTTGCAATTTTTATAGACTTTATTCTCATGGCACATAAAACAATCTTATTTGATTAATACAGGCCAATTCCATGGCAATGATTCATGAAAAGTAATCATTTGCTCAAATTAATTTCTATCACATAGTGATTCTTGAATTCTTCTTTTTGCTACATGGGAGAGATCACCTGACATTAAAAACAAGCAGGACCATGCAGAATAAAAAATTGGGAAGAAAGGCATAGTCCTGTGACATGGTTGGACCCGGCCAATGTTGAAGGAAACCCTCTATGTCCTTGAAATATCAGTTTCTCACACCTTTTTGGCATGCAGTACTTTACATTAGCAGGTTTGACTCGTGTGCTTATCACTTTCACTGAAAGAATCCTGAAGGCATTTGTCCCGAAGTTGTGTGAAAGTAAAATGAAGCAGTTTTGCCTACTACCATGGTTAAAGAAAGCAATTTTAGATTTGCAGGCATTAACTATGAAAGTTGCTTTGCCTGTAGTGTTTTGCTCTGGGAACCCTCAATTAATTTGTTCCAGCTTTGGGTTCCTTATATGTGAGACAGGGATGCCTGGTTCTGAGGGTGATTGGAAGAGTGAACCAAGGGAAGGTATATAATGAATTCAACACCATGACTGGCAAACAGTGCTAATGGAGGTTCATGTCCCTGTGTTTTGGTTGTCTTTCTTATGGGACTGAGGGAGCACTGGATCCAGGCCCATATAACATTCTATTTATATTTACAGTGGCCTGTAGTCTAAAGGGGGAAAATAAAAATAAAAGGGACTAAAAAGTCTACTGGATAAAATATTTCAGTATAACTCTGAAATAAGGAGAGAGAATATAGGGTTTCAGTCCTTACACACCATGTGCTCTGAGTAGAAGAGAGCTACTGGAGACCTGGCAGCTTTAACCAGCAGTGTCAGGCTGGAGTGATCTCAGTGTGCTCATGGGTGTTGTTCCCAGCCATAGAGCTAGAGGACTGTGTTTAACTATGACAGACTTAATGTAAACACATTTACTACTCCTTCGTGAAAGGCACTAACATGGCAAAAAGAGTTAAAAAAAAAAAACTAGCATTGACTCACAAGTACAAAAGAAAGAAAAAGCCCTGGATAATTACAACAGGCCCTAAAATTTAGAAGTTAGGAGGTAAATAAGTGGGCATTGTTGTCTTTGTTATTCTCCTGACATCTAACACTAACATACAACTGGGGAAATGAACAACTCCTGATTTACACCATACACTCTCTCACAGGCTCAGATTTGGTGGAGATTTTTAGGGAAATGACAGATCTTCAGATCTCCTCTACCTCTCCATGCAACCTGATGTCAAGTTTTGCTTAAGTCCACTAAAGTACTAGAAGTTCATTCATTAAAGAAAGTTAAGCAGAGTTTCTAAATCAGGCCACTATAAGTAGATGTCACGGAGAGTTTACCATATTGACAAAAAGGTAGAAAACACAGGTTTTACCTTCTGAGTGTTGATACCATCAGTCTTCTTCTTCCACTCAGGTCAATGTTTGAAAGCTCAGGTATATTGCTTCACAAAGATTCAAAGATTCTTCTCTAGGGAAACAAAGCAGCCCACCATAGAAGGCCAAACATTGTTTACATTAAGTGTTCCCATTGGAATGGCGTAAGCACATGGAAGGGCCAGAGAGAGGCTTTGTTCTGAGCCTTCCATTGTCCTTCAGTTAAAACTACTCAAATACCAATGTGTCATACTTTGGCACATTATTTTTTGAGTACCAATACCTCCCAAGGGATATGTCACTATATGGAGAAATTACTGTTAGTCACAATTGCTTTGTGAGCTTGGGAGAGGTAACCAGGAAGGACAGTACTGCCATCAAAAGGGCAGAGCCCAAGGATGCAATGTATTCTATATCACATAGGACAGTCCCATAACAAGACTCACTTCATCTAAATTTCAGTGGTGCCAAAGTTGAGTGACCATGATTCATATGAGGAAAATACGTAATACCTATCAGGCTATTTTTATATGGCAGGCACAGTTTTTATACTTTATGTGAATCATCTCATTTAATTCCCACAACATAATAATTAACTCTTTTATGTGACTTCAATTTTATTATTATTATTGTTTTGTTGCTGCTTGGCTCAAATTGAGGACCTCCTGTATGCTATGCAAGAACTGTGTTGCAGAGACACACACATAGTCATTTTTAATGATATTCTTTTCTTGGATGTAAATAAATATATGTATATACAAATATAAATATATAAGCTGGGTGTTGTGACTCATGCCTGTAATCTCAGCCACTCAGAAATCTGAGGCAGGAGGATCATAAGTTTGAAGCCAGCATAGAAAACTCAATGAGACCCATTCTCAAAATCAAAATAATGACTGGAGGGCCTGGCACAGTGTTACAGAGCTGTATTCTTAGTGACTCAGGAGGCTGAGGCAAGAGAATCACAAGTCAAGACCAGCCTCAGCAATTTATTAAGACACTCAGGAACTTAGCTAGACGCTGTCTCAAAATAAAAAATCAAAAAAAAATTGTGGGTTTAGCTCAGTGCTTCTGAGTTAAATTTCCAGGAACCACACACACATAGATGTAAATGATCAATGGTCAGTGAAGTGATATTACATATGTACCATCTCATAGGAACACAACAAGCAGGCTTTAAATTCTGACTTGAGATTTTACTTAAGTTCTTTCAAACTCTTGCTGCAAGTTTCCTTTGTAGAGTTTAATATGCAATTTAATATTTCTTAATGCAGTTCAGAGGCTTATAGGAACATAATATATGGAAAGTGACTCTGCACTGGACTTTCTTCTGGATGGTTCTGCAGGGCATGAGGAGGAGATTGATGAAGCAAGTTACTCTTTAATCTACCCTGGGAATCAGGAATTCTTGCTGGGAAATCATTGAATAGAAAATTGAGTCTCAAGAGTTTACATATTAGATTTACTACACAGGATGTAAACAGGGGCTCAGTAATTTCTCTTCTCAAGGGATTCATCCAATTTGGGAGTAAATAAAAAAGGAGAACATAATTTTCTGTGCTTATAATCAGTATTCTCAGGACTATGGAGAACAAATTTTCCTTTCATTTGAGTGAGGTGATGTTTTGGAAGCTCATGTAAATTGTTTTACTTCTTCCAAGTGAAGAGAATCTCTGGAGATATTTTTCAAATAGAAATACTGGCACATTCTTGACAGCACCTCTTCTAGTATGTAAGAGACAGATCTGACCTGGTTGCTATTATCTCCCTCATCATGAGAAACTTTTTTTTTATTATTTTATTTTATTTTATTTTATTTTTGAGCAACCTTACAAGATTTTAACAAAATAATATAAAATGTGTATATATTCTGGATATTGCATTTATCCCCAGGAGTGCCCCCCGCAATTACCCTCCCTTATCCCTCCCTTCCCCTTCCTACTATAACTCTAAAAAAAGTATTAGATTGTAAAGCATTACATCTTATCTGGATTTAACTCATGCTACTAGAACATGAGAAACTTTTATCTCTTAAAACAGTGAGGTGAAGGCTCTTGATGTCCAAAAGCAGTGAGACCTCCTGGGGAACCAGGTGAGCATTGAATCATCTTTGCCTTACTAATTTCCTATAAATCCCAAAGCTATGTAAATCATGAGTCTGGAGAACACCACTTATTTGTTGCTCTTTTCAGCCTCAATCCTTAGTGAAGATTGAGGAGAAGGGAGGAAATGATGTTCAGAGATGCTGGGAAGTCAACCAGCTTTCTCCTTGAATACAGACACACTTGAATGAGAAGGCAGAAAGAAATTACAACTCCTCAAGGATCAACATAAGAAGTCTTGCTCTTTGGAGGACTCACTGTGGTCTTTGGACAACCCTGAACTTGGAAATCAGCAACTCATGTTGTCCTTCTGAGGTCAAAGAATTGGGGTCACCTTCTACTTCTGTTTGTACAGATCCTATCTCTTAAGTCAATGGCTTTGGAAAATGACTACTCTGTGTAAGATCAGACACAAGTGACCAAAAAGGAGTCAAACCTAAAAGTGGCTGAGCAAAGCTTTTATCGGAATCACCTCTCAGGAGAGGCTCACCAGTCCATCAGAGTGAGGGGCCAGAGAAGTTGTGGCTGGGGCCAGGCGGTGGTTTTATGGTCCAGGGCAGAAAGGGGAGGACTTGAAAGTTGGCTGGCATGCAGCTGATGGGAGTCTGAGAAGGAGGGAGCCAGCCAAGAGGCTGAGGAATAGGCAGAGGTGCTGAGGAGGCAGGGCAGCATGAGCTGCCCCTCATCCAGCTGCCTGAAACTGACCCAACATCCCAATCTTTTTTGTGATATAGAGTGCTGATTTCCATCTGGCTACTTCCTTTTGTTTATGGGGCATTGTTGGGAGGGGAAGGTTTGGATGCTGGTTCAGTAGGGAGAAGGCTATAAGCTGCAGAGCATTTGGTTGTATGTTGCTCTAGCGACCTTGCTCATGCAGCTTCAGGCAAACCTGAGGAGACAGGGAGCAATCATTAGGAGTCCTATCACTAATACGGGAGTAATGATGGGGGTCAGTCAGGTGACAAGAGTAGAGTTTATCCACCCTGGTCAAGGGTCATCTAATTGTTGTTGCTTAAGCCTTTCACTCAGACATCTGAGAGTTTTGATGTTCTCAACCAGCTCAGTTTCATTGACATAGAAGCAGCATTCCTCTTTGAGGAATAGATATGTTCGATATGTTCCCTTTTGTCTGTTATCAGGAGATCTAGTGCTCAGCAGTTCTGCAAGGAAACTTGGGCAATGGACATTATTTGTCTTTGTAGAGTCCAGGGAGGCAGCAGATGCCTCTACTGCCTCTTGGAGTTGCTGTTCTAGCTTCTGGGTGGCAGTGACTGTATAACCAAGTCCTTCTGCACCCAACTCAGAGGCAGCAAGTGAGGAGGCTAGGGAAAGTCTGACCACCACTGTAAGAAGGCCTGATTCACCCTAGGGAGAGGATTCTGAGCAAGCCAGATTAATTCAGCTTCATTATATAGTGTTAGCTGAGGAACTAAAGCAGAGGGCACACAGAAAGGAAAGGGAATATTGGAACTCAAGTTTTCTTTCAGGGTGCCATTACACCAGATAAAGAATCCTGGAAGCGCAAACACTGAAGAAGGACCTGTATTGTTTGATTGCAAGGTATTGAGGTAGAGAAAATGTAACAGTAAGAAAAGTTCTTTGAAGAGTTGTGAAAAAGGTGAACCCCCTTCAAGGGTGGAGAGGGGGTTCCTTGAGGTGTTGAGGAAGTGTTAAGGGGGATGCTAATAAGAACAGTGGTTAGGGAGGTTCAGTCCAAATCTACACAGAGAAAGCAGTCTGTGTTGTTGTTGACCCTGGGAAAATTGAGAAATTGGAGGCCTTGATGTATTAGGGTAAGCCATGAGAAAGGATTGACCTTAGGATGAGTAGCTGCATTGAGCTGATGTTGGATCTCCTTTTCCTACTCTTGGATGGTCATGTGAACTTGAGGATCCACCTGAATGTATTGTCTCCAGATTTTAAGTGAAGCCACTGGAAGGTTGGCCCCTGCCCATATTATGACTTTGGAAATATTAGTAAAGTTTTTAGAAACATAGCATTTAGCTTCTAAAATGGCTCAGGTATCCTTGGGCTGTAGTCCCATGTGATTCTGTAAAACAGTTTACTCTTTAGTGTTAACTTCTGTCTGATAGAGACATTTCCTTTGGCTGTGTAACCTCCCATTTTATTTACCTTTGAGAGAACTAATAAGCATGCACCTCAAGTAATACTTAAAAAAGAGTCATTGTCTCTGTTGCTAAATGTCCATGTAGGATTGAGCTTTGGTTATACTCTCCTGCTAGGTGTTTAAGACCAACTTGATCAAAATCGATCTTGTTCCTATCTATTGCTAAAAGTCAGCTGAGATTTGCCAGGGTCATTCTTGGGGAATTTGTGAAAGGCCTCTTGGCTCTTCTACCAGTTGTGCCATTTGCTAGGATAGATCAGTCTTGCTGACTATATGTGGATTCGTATGGAAGCATCTGGGACATTGCCCTTGAATGATCATCCTCTTTGCAGACTGTTCACTGGTTGACTTTCTATTCTCTAGGGTCACTTCATCCCCCTGATCAGGAGGCCATGTTACCCAGAGTTCTCAAGCCTGTAGAGAAGTCCCATTTTCCCTTGAGTTTTGCTGACCATACCGGGCAAAAGCCAAAATATTGGCTATTTTCCTTAACTCTTTGACTATCTTAACTTTGGTTTCCTGGATTTGGTGTTAAACATCTAGCAGGCCAGTTTCACTGGTCTTAAAGTGGAAATACTATGTTACAACTTTACAGTATCTCTTTTGTTTAGTTAGGATCAATAACAGTGCTTAAAATTAGTAGTATATTTTTTCTGTCCTGTAGATTATGATGTCTTAATTTAGATTTTCTGTTAGAAGTAGTCAAAGAATACAGATGGAAGTCAGGCTATACCTGTTATACCTGTTAGAATTTTAATGCTTTTAGTGAAGACCCAGAAACAAAACAACATCAAATTCTTCCCATCCATCAACAACCTATAATACACCCAATATATCCAAATGCCACTGCCTTACACAATTCAAGAAACCAAGAGCATCCAAACCCTGTTAGCAGCAGCAATCAAATGCCTGTTAGCAAACATGTCCAATATCAATCCCATTTATGTTAACAGACAACTGTAGAAAGCTGTTTTTCCCCTGTTGAAGAAAAATCCTAGGAGCAATAAATGTTATACTTAACATACAGATAAATCAATATTCTATTGATTTACCACCTAGAAAAAACATGTAAGTTAGTAATTTTAAAGATATCTTTATTCCTGTTTAATCGCTTTAAATTGAGCCTCTTTAGATGTTTGAGTCATGTGAACAGGAAGTTATTTGGATCCAATTTTTAAAACTTAGTTTATGAGCACTCATTTAAGCCAACGTGGTACCATGTTGACACAACATACAATACACGTGTAGACAAACAATACAGGTGTGCACATATACAGAAAATCAACAGAAAACAGATTCGAGCCTCTCTGAATAATTGACCTTTGAATAAAGACAACAGCAAAAAATCAGGATTGAAACTCTAGTTAGACAAAACTGATTGAAAAATATATTTGGGTGTGCAAAATGATAGGTGAATCACCAGTAAAATTGCACTCAAAATTAAAGCTTTCCCATAAAAATGAAATGGCCATATTTATTCCAGTAAAAACATGTAAACATTCCTAGTAGATTAGAGAGTAGTTGAGGATCAGATTAATTTTTATAGACATTGAAAGAATGTGGGAACCTGTGAAATCCTTGGGTGGAGGAACTGTAGCTATGGGAGGAGAGGAGGAAGAAGAGGAGGAGAAGGACTGGTCTGAGTATGGAATGGAAGGATGGGAGGGTGGAGCTGAGAACAGTTCTGGTAGATCTGAAAACGAGGAAGAAGATGTAGGAGAAAAATGGGGGGAATGGTTTGGGACTATCCCTGGTGAGGAAAACTTGGACTGTGAAGCAGGTAGAGCAAAAGGGGGGAAGGATGAGAGAGCAGATCCCAAAAGGCCTGAATGTAAGGCGTTTCTGATCATTTTCTCTGTCTAGAGATAGTAGTTGTCCAAATCACTGAGGGCTTGAAAGTCAAAAGTCCTTCTGGGTTTCTAACCAAGGGTAGAAGGTCTTCACTCATCTGTGGAGGCTGGAACTAGACCCTGGCCATTAAAAGAGGTGGTCTATTATCAGGTGTTAAGTCCAGATATCATGTAATGGTACACACTAATACTTTTTTTAGAGATGTTGTGGGAAGGGGAAGGGAGGGATAAGGGTGGGTAATTGGGGGGCACTCTTGGGGGTAAATCCAATTTTCAGAATCTATATACATTATATATTATTTTGTCAAAGTTTGTATGATTGTTCAACAAATTTCTCAATTAAAAAGTTTCTTCTGGAAATCATTTTGAACCATCAACTAAAATGTACTGAGCCAGGCCACAGTTGAATAAAAGACTGGTATCTTACAGTGTAAGTCTTGGGTGAGTCCTAATTTAGTAAAATTAAGGTATAGGCAGCCCAGGGGAGTCTTCGGGTTGAGGGTGGACTCAGCGGGTTGAGGGTGGACTCAGCATTTCTCCACAGCCTTTCAGTATTATCTGGGGGTGAATAGGAGCAGAAAGAGGCATCCCAAATTCTGGTCATGTTTGCTTGAGGAACAGGAAGTGGGTGGGCCGGAGCCAGGGACATCTCTTCAAGGTAAGGGGGCCCTGAACAGGTGGTGGGACTACTCAGAGGCTCGGATGTCTCCGAAGTCCAAATGGAATCCAAATGGAACGGGTGGGGTCCTGTGGCTCACGTGACTTACAGAGAGTGCAACTGGAAGGGAAATGCAAGGGAACTTACCCCACTTCTGTCCACATGGATAAAGGGAAACAAACAGTGCAGGAACTTCCTAGTTGTCTGTGAGAGAGGGTGGATCCCAAGCCCAGTGGGGGGAGGCCTGAGGACCCTCCCAGGTTTCAGCACCAAATGTAAGATCAGACGCAGGTGACCAAAAAGGAATCAGATCAAAAGCAGCTGAGCAAGGCCTTTTTATTAGGGATTGGCTCCCAGGTGAGGTTCACCAGTCTGTCAAAGTGAGGATGGGGGAAGTAGTGCCTAGCCTGGCTGGGCGGCACTTTTATAGTCTGCAGCAGGCAGGAGAGGGCTTGAAGGTTGGCTGTTGTGCAGTTGACAGAAGCCTGAAAAGGAGGGAAGTAGTCAAGAGTCTGAGGAGGCAGCGGCACTGAGAAGCCTGCATGGCATGGGCTGCCTGATGCCCCTGCCCTCATCTAGCCACCTAAAATCGACCCAACACTCTGTGACAGAGCTTATGCTTGTGGGCTTGACAGACCAATCTGAACTCCAATTATACCTCTTTTTCCTGTTCTTGGTGAATTATATAGTCACTGTGGTGGAAAACTTGAGCTTAATTAATCTAATTTGCCTGAATTCACACATGTATACCCCCATGTACTTTTTCCTCTTCAGTCTGTCCTTCATTGATTTCTAATATTCATCTGTCTACTCCCAAAATGCTACTGTGCTTTTTTTCAGAGAGGAACATCATCTCCTTCACAGGGTGCATGATTCAGCTATTTTTCTTCTTCTTTTTTTTTGTCCACTCAGAGTGTTATTTGCTGACAGCATGACCTATAATTGCTTTGTAGCCGTCTGTCAGCCCTTGTAATAGAGCATCATCATGTTCCTTAGGATTTGGATTTGTTCTGTGCTGATGTTGGGTTCATGCTTGATGGACTTTGCTGGTGCCATGTTTCAGAGTGCATGATCAGGCTCAGGTTTTGCAATTCCAACATCATCAAACATTACATGTGTGACATCTTTCCCCTCCTCCAGCTGTCCTCTGGCAGCACATACATCAATGAGCTTAAAAGTTTTGTTGTTGTGGGGACTGTTTTAGACATTTTCTTTTTCTGCTATGACTAAAAGACCTGACAAGAACCATTTTAGGAGGAAGAGTTTGTTTTGGGGCACATGATTTCAGAGGTCTCTGTTCATACTTAGCTGACTCCATACCTTGGACTCAACATGAGGCAGAATATCAATGCAGAAGAGTGTGGTGGAGGGAAACAGCTGAAATGACGATCAGGAAGCAGACAGAAACTCCATTTGTCAGATACAAAATATATACCCCAAAGTCTTGTCCCCAGTGACCCACCTCCTCAAGCCACACCATACCTACCTTCATTTGCCACACAGTTAATCTATCATTTAAGGGTATTAATTCACCAATTGGGATAAGGCTCTCATAACCCAATAATCTTACCGCTAAGCCCTGCTGCATTGTGTCATACATGAGCTTTTGTAGGACGTCTCACTCTCCAGTCATAACATTCTGCCCCTGGCCCCCAAAAGCTCATGACAATCTCACAGTGCAAAGTATATTTATTCCATTTTCAAGAGTCCCCATATTCTTTACAGTTCCAAGATTGCCCAAAAGTTCAAGTCCAAAGTCTCTGAGACTCACAATCACATCATGAGCTCCAGTAAAAATGAAAAGCAATTTAAAAGTATCTAATATATAAGGGTACAGAGTAAACATTTTCATTAAGAAAATATGGGAATAGAAGGAGGGATGGGACCAAAGCAAGACTGACATCCAGCTTGGCAAACAGGTCCTGTAGTTCCATGTCTGGCATCTGGAGCACATGGCATCATGATATTCTTTCCAAGGGGCTTTTGTAGCTCTGCCCCTCTGGCCTATTGTTTACAACCCTTGTGGCCTCTCTATTGATTTGTTTCTAATTGATTTCTGTAGCTCTCCTTGGCAGATATTCCATGGTATTGGCGTTCCTTAATCTTGGGCATCTCCACTGCAACTTCAACTTCCTCCTCACATCTCGATGGGTCACTCTCTCAGGGCCTGCTTGCTGGGACTCTGACTCTGCTGCACTTTGCCTGGCCTCCCAGATTTTCCTTTGAAATTTTGGTGGAAGCCTCTACCCAACCCCAGCATCTTGCAATCTTGCAGAACTAGTATCACATGGTTGCCACCAAGTTCTGCCAGTATCTTTAGCAGTAGCCAAGCGTTTGAGGACCCTGGTGCAGAAGCCTTAGAGAGCCTTGGTGGCTGAGCATGGTGAGACAAATTCCTAGGTCACTCTGTGCAGGCTGGGTGCTCCTTTGTTTTGTTCATTTTGCCAAAGGAATTTTCTTGAGCTTGAGATGGGTGTGATCTTGCCAATTCCTAAGGTGACCTCAAGCCATCTTAGTGGCCTTAATGTCTTTAACAACTGTAACTTCCTTGATCCCAGTTTTCTCCCAACTTTCAAGTCCAAGGTTTTAAAATCTTTTTTGCTATGCTTTCCTCTCCCGATTATCGCAGTAAATTTGGCTAAAAGGCTCCAGCAATATCCATGCAAAGTAATTTCTTCCACCAGATAAAGTAATAATTTCCCTCATTTAGATTATTTCAAGAATGTCTCTTCTTTAGATATTTGCCTCATGTTTGTAAATGGAATTGCTAACTTTTTGGACTGTGATTCTATTCACATGGAGTTTTTGAGAATGGATGAGGCCCACCTCATCTCTCAGGTTTTTCAAATCCCACTGTTAATAACTATGCTCTAGTCAACTGATATTTTGTCACAATTAGAACTGATACTGTCACTAGCTTGTCCTCGATCTCTAGATTGAATTTGTCATTGCTTTGAAAGTTAAAGGATGATATTCATCACTACAAATTACAATGTTACTTTTTTTTTTTTTTTACTTATTGCATGTCAAAGACTGTCTTTTGCAAAAAGAGATCTATTTGCTACTTTAAAAATAACAAATCAATGCTGAACATGGAGTTCAGGGGTACAGTGCATTCTTGTACATAGTATTGGGTGACAATACAGAGCACAGTTTTTGATCACACTGTGCATCCTATGAATAAAGGGAAGGTAAAAAAAGAATTGTGAAGGGACAGATAACCTGTGCAGAGTTATTTAAAATGAGCCTAGAAATGGGGAATAGTTGGGAACAGTACCTTGATCCAAGATGCTAAGAGCAGAGCAATGATCAGCAAGGCTTTGATGTCATTTGCTGCAGAAATCTCATTTTAAAGTGGGGTAAACAGAATGAGTTATAAAGTAGCATTCCATTTCATTTCATTTGTAATAGTGACCCTTTCTGAAGATGGTGAGGCTGAGAAGTTGGATCAGGCCTTTCTGGTGAGGTAGGTGATTTTTTCCTTCACATCATTATGTACTTAACACATCTATTAGGCTTTTTGTTATTACTTTGAGACAAAAATAATTCATATAAACATAATAGAAAACTGTGGTCTAAAATGTTTTTATAGTGTATCTTGCACAGAAAGTGTGCTGGGGTTCATCAGTGACTACAATGGATTGGGTCAATTGCTCTCAGTATATATCCTAGTCTTGTGAAAACAGTCCACTGTTACTGTAATTTTTATAGTTATATGAATATAAGTATTTTTTGAAGTTCTAAAACATTAACTTATATGAATAGTATGAGAGGAAAATGATACCCATTAAGAACTTTAATTCAGACCCAACGTTGCATGTGGTCAGGACTCTGGCCCCAGCACTGGCAGGTGCCTAGGACAACCCCAAGGATCCCATGCCTAGACCACACCCTGCCTCCCTTCCTCTGGCCCCTGGCTCTGACCCCTGGCCATGACCCCTGAGGACTCTGCACCCCCCATTCCAGACCCAGCCAGTACACATACCTGCCAGGTCCAGACATATTGGGCCTGTCTCCAAAACCAAGGCTCTGATGTCCAAGTGTGGTACATAGGTTGGTCCATTCCAGTTCATCCCAAGTCTCTAGGACCTCAGGACCCAGTCACGGACCCCTACTGCTTATTTCCAGCAACTCACCAGGCTGCCCAGCAACCCAACCAGATTCCAAACCTGAGGCCTGGAACCTAGGTCCAAAAGGAGAAACAAAATTAAACTCCAGACAAAAGCAGTTTGCTGGAAGAAGGTGGTCATCAGAGAGGTGATGTCTGACCTGACCAGTTGACCTGCATTGGAGGAGCACTTGGAGACTTACCTTGCTTCCACACAGGCAATTTTAATTCAAAGATCCAGGAGAAGCTTTTCAAAGATGAGGAATCAAACTAGAAAAGGTTCACCTCAAATCCACAACTTCCCTACCAAGGAGTCCATGGACAGGGATTGGGATAAAAACCTAGAAATAATTAACAATAATCAGATTACTAAAAGGAACAATGAACTAAAAAAGATTTGATTAAGGGACTAAGTGGGAAAATCAAGAGATGAAAAACTCTATTATCAATGAAATAGACAAACTGTAAAAGGAAGTAGCAGAGCTGAAATCTGCAGCCAATCACATCAGAGGAACAATGGAAGAATTTAATAATAGACTAACTTCTATAGAAAACAGAAGCTCAGTTCTTGAAGAAGGAACTGACAATAAGGATGGGTGGAGTAAGCTTGAGCACATGGATGATAAAAAAACCCCTCAGAACACAAGCAGAATTTTCAAAATATCTGGGTTGTAATCAGAAGAAAATCTAAGAGTAATTGAGGTACAGGAAGAAATTAAAACACAGATGAATGGCATAAAAAACATTCTCAACAAATAGTTAAAGAAAAATATTCCCATATAAAAATAGAGTAAAAATGCTCATCCAGGAAGCCTACAGGACACCCAACAGACCTAATCACATGAGAAGCTCACTGAGAGACATCATATTCAAAATGTATAAAAGGGAAATCAAGGAAAGAATATTAAAAGTTGTAAGAGATAAATTGAAAATCACATTCAGAGGCAAACCAATAAAGGTCATCTCTAACTTTTCAGCTCAGACCACAGAAGCATGAAGATCCTGGAAGGAAACCTTTCAATGAATGAATGACCATAACCTGCAGCAAAGAATAGTATACTCAGCAAAGCTCAGCTTTAAATTTGATAGGGAAATAAGAACATTTCACAATAAGATCAAACTTGCAGCATTCATGAACAGAAAACCAGCATTACAAAGAATTCTCAAAGATAAACTCCAGATAGAAAAACAAACACTTCTCAAAATGCACATACTAAGGAAAATCAATAAAAGTACATGTTATCAGTAGACAACTAGGATAACAAAGAACTTACTAATAAAACATGATGAATATGAACCACAACCAGATAACATCCAACACTGAATGTGAATGATCTCAATGCACCAATCAAAAGACATGGATCACCAGATTTGATAAACAAAATCAGACTATATGCTGCTTACAGGAGACCTACTTTATTTATAGCCAATGACATCCACAGATTGAGGGTGAAAGGATGATAAAAACTCTACCAAGCATATGGCCCAAGAAAGCAAGCTGGCATTGTAATACTTATATCAGACAAAGTAGATTTCAAAAATGAACTAATCAGAAGAGATAAAGAAGGCCACTACATCTTAGTAAAAAGAACAGTACAACATGAAGACATAATCATAGTAAATAAACACTCTCCAAATGCCAATATTCCCAAGTATGTGGAAAAATTGTTCCATGACATAAAGTCACTTGGGGTCCTCAGCACAATAATACTGGGAGACTTTAATACTCCTCTATTAGCAAGAGTCAGATTGTCAAAGCAAATAAATAATAATGAGATCTCCAGTCTAAATAACTCCATAAATCAAATGAACTTAACAGACATCACTGGACTATTCCACTCCAAATTAGCTGAATACACATTTTTCTCAGCAGCACATGGATCCTTTTCCAAAATAGATCATATTCTAGTTAACCAAGGAAATCTTAGTAAATATAAAAGATAGATATTATTCCATGTATCCTATCAAACCATGATGCCATGACCCTAGGAATAAACAACAAAAATCATAATACAAAGTGTGTGCGCATCTGTGTGCGCATGCGCACACACACAGACATATGGATTGAATAATACCCTATTAAATGAAGAATGGATTCAAGAAAACAAGAAAGCAGAAATCAAGAAATTCTTGGAAGAGAATGATAATGAAGACACAACTTATCAAAACCTTTGGGACAGCATGAAAGTATTGTTAAGGTGAAAATTTATATCACAGAGTGCCTGCATTAAAAATCAGGAGAGATCTCTAATAAATAAGCTTATGCTCCATTTAAAATCCCTACAGAAAGAAGAACAATCTAATACCAAAGTCAGCAGAAGACAGGAAATCAATGAAATAAAAAATAAAAAATGAAAAAATAATAAGAAGAATCAATAAAAAAAGAGCAAATCAACAAAATCAGCATTGAGAAGGGAGTGATCACCAAGACCCCATGAAAATCAAACAGATTATCAGAACATATTTTGAAATTCTACAGTCATCTAAATTAGATAATCTGGAAGACATGGACATATTTCTAGAAACATACAATATCCTCAAATTGACACAGGATGATATTGAATTCCTAATAGGTACTGAAATCCATACAGCAATTAAAAGCCTTCCAAAAAAGAAAAGTCCAGAACCTGATCAATTCCCTGCTGAGTTTTACCACACTTACAATGAGGAACTAACACTTCTCCTTATAAAGCTATTCCAAGATGTTGAAAAGGAGGGAACTCTTCCAAACATGTTTCATGAGTCAACCATAACTATGACACCAAAACCCAATAAACACACATCAAAACAAACAAATAACAACAATAAAAAAACTACAGACCAATGTCCCTGCTAAACATTGATGAAAAAGCCTTACAAAGGTTCTAGCAACTGAATTTAAAAACATAAGATAATTCCTCACGGTCAAGTGGTCTTAATTCCAGGTATGCAAGTCTGGTTCAACATATGCAAATCAATAAAGGTGATTCATCACTTAAACAGAATTAACCACAAAAGCCATATGATCATCTCATTTGTTGCAGAAAATGCCTTCAATAAAATCCAGCACCCATTTATTCTGAAAAGTTTGGAGAAGATAGGTAACAAAGGAACTTATCTTAACTATATAAAGGCAATATATGCCAAACCCTCAGCTGGAATAATACTAAATGGAGAAAAGCTGAAAGTATTTTCACTAGACTCGGGAACAAGATAAGGCTGCCCATTCTCAGCACTTTTATTCAATGTAGTTCTCAAGATTCTTGCCAGAGCAATCAGGCAAGAGAAGGAAATCAAAGGGATAAGAATTGAACTTATAAATGGATTTAGCAAAGTGGCAGGGTACAATATCAACACCCATAAATCAATAGTTTTCCTATAATATAACAATTATAGGGCAGAAGAAAACAAGGAAATCCATCTCACTCACAATATCCTCCAAAGGAAAAAATACTTGGGAATGAATCTAACAATGGAAGTAAAGGAACTCCACAATGAAAATTATCAAACATTGAAGACAGAAATTGAAGAAGACCTGAAGAGATGGCAAGATGTTCCACATTCTTGGTTAGGCAGAATTAATATAATTTAAATGGTCATTCTGCCAAAAGCACTATACAGTTTTGAGGCAACCCCATCAAGGTACCAATGTTATTTTTTAAAGATATAGAAAAAGCAATTCTCAAATTCATTTGGAATAAGAAGAAAGCCAGATTAGTCAAACCATTACTAAGCAAGGAAAATGAAATATGTGGATTCACAATAACAGATCTAAAACTATACTATAGAGCTATAGTGACAAAAGCAGCATGGTACTGGTATCAAAATAGGAATGAAGACCAATGGAATAGAATAGAAGATTCTAAGATGAACCCACAAATCTTTAAACATCTGATCTTTGACAAAGTGAAGAATTAATGAGAAATTGGTCAAACTGCTAACAGAGAACCTACAGAATGGGAGATGATCAGGGCCTGTGATTCATCCAACAGGGTACTAATATCCAGTATTTACAGAGAACTCAAGAAATTTAATATCAAAAACATAATCCAATCAATAAATGCACCAGAGAACTAAGGAGAAACTTCTGAACAGAGACTATTGAACAAACCAATGAATAAATGAGAATGTGTTCTAAATCATGTGTAATCAGATAAATGCAAATCAAAACTACATTAAGATTTCACCTTTTTCCAGTCAAATTGGTAAAGATGAAGATTATAATCAATAAGAGATGTTGTAGGGGTTGTGGAGAGATAGGAATACTAGCACACTGTTGATGGAACTGCAGACTGGTACAGCTGCTCTGGAAAACAGACTGGAGAGTCCTCAAAAAATTAGGGTTGGATCCACCATATGAAGCAACTATCTCCTCTTGCCAGAGGAGATAGAATCAGTGCATGACAGCGGCACAACAAAATCAATGTTCATAGTAGCTCAATTTACAATAACTAAATTATAGACCAATCTAGATGCCCTCACTGGATAAGTGGATGCAAAAACTCTCATAACCACACACACACACACACACACACACACACACACACACAGAGTGGAGTTCTACTCAGCTATTTGAAACAAGATACTGTGGCATTTGAAGGTAAATGGATGGCAATGGAGGAAATCATTATGAATGAAGTTAGATAAACCCACAGACTCAAGGGTTGAAAGTTTTCCTTCATTTGTGGAGGCTAGAGCAAAACCTGGACTTGGGTGAAAGATTATGAAACTTATGTATTAGATCCAGTAAAGGCAAAGTGATACATAATTTAGGGAAATCATAGATATGTAGTTGGGGAGAAAGAAGGGGAGAGGCGGGTGGGGGGACAGAGGGGGGAGAATAAAGAGGGATATAGGGAGAAAATCAACAATGTAGCATAATCTTTACCCCCTGAGAAGCCAAATAATACTTATGCAATCATTTTATTCTGGAAAATTCACTATATATACATTTATATCTGTTGTAGGGGTAAAATATGGAAGAATCAAGAGACTGAGGTATATGCAATGTGGGGGTAACTGGTTTAGATCAGATGCGTATCATACTGTTACTTTATAAGCATTTATAATTGTACAACTAAACTCTTCAATAAAAAAGAACTTTTAATTCACTCTGAGTAAAATTATTGTTGAGCAGATTTGAGAATTTATATTTAATATAATTTATCTCAACATTCTAATGTGTTTAGAATTTAATTTCTCAATCTGCTTTGGTATGCTTATTGTCTACTTCTACTCTTTATTTGTGCTCATTATAATGCATGTTTAGGTAGAGTTTCTAAAACTTGTTTGAAATTTTCCCTGGAGCACGCATTAAAAAAATAAAAAAAAGATAAGTGCGTTGAACGATGACTCAGAGGTAGAGTGCTTGCCTGGAATGAACAAGAACTTGAGTTCAATTCCCAGCACTGCATACACAACAAAGTGGAGGAAAAAATATTAGATAAAAAATAAAAATTAACACTCTCTTTCTCTCTGTCTTCTTACTCTCTTTCTTAAAAAAAAGATATAAAATGCTTACTAAAGACACAGAATGAGGTCTAAACCATCCAGGACTGTAAATCCTGTGTCCTTAACAAAAAATTAAAACGAGAGGCCGAGCAACAGCTCATAACTCTTAACTTGTGCTGTGAGTACTCATTGTCATTGCAGCACAACCTGGTGGAGAATGTATCACCAACAGCTTGACTCAGTTTTGTGAGGGCAACAGGTTTATTTTACAGGTAACATCGTGTTTTAGTCAGCTGTGACCCAAGAACCTGACAAGAACAATTTTAGGAGGAACATTTATTTTGAACGCTTATGGTTTTAGAGGTCTTCATCCACAGAAGGCCAGCTGCATTCCTTGGAGCTCAAGGGAGGCAGAACATCATGGCAGAAAAGTATGGCAGAAGTAAGCAGGTCAAGGCATAGCTCTACGAAGCAGAGAGAGATACACACACACACATGACTCTGGATACAAAATATATAAACCAAAGGCACATCCCCGAAACCCAGTTTATCTAGCCTCACCTTCACTGCCTTCAGTTGCCAGTCACCCAATCAGTGGATTAACTCCCTTGTAAGGATTAAGCCTCTTAAAACTCAATTATTTCACCTCAGCTTCTGCTTTGTCTCACATGTTGAACTTTTGGGGACACCTTTCTCCCAAACTATAACACATTGCTTTTATTGATCTTGCATATTTAATTGATTTACCTTTGAAATCAAAAAGCACATTTAAAAATATTTATAACTTGGGGCTGGAGTGGTAGCTCAGTGGTTGGAGCGCTTATCTGGCAAGTGCAAAGCACCACATACACAACTAAGGGTTGGAGCAACAAAGGCCAGATGGAAAAATAAATAAAATGAATTCTCTCTTTCTCTTTACCACTCTCTCCCTTTGTCTCAATTTTACAAAAAGAATATTTATCACTAAAATTGCTTAAATTTGACTTGATTTAAAAAAAATCGTTTCAATAGATGCGAAAAAGAACTTTAGAACATATAAACTTATAATTACAATTTGGAAGTATTGTATTATAATTTATTAAAATATTGCTTTTTTCCATGTAGTCCTTATTCCTTCAATTTTATGAATAGAGAAAGACTGGGAATTAACTTTATAACTACTGCAATGCAGACAGAATGTCAAATGGGGCACATATGAAGGTACTATGCCTAGGCCAGTCACATTGAATCTGGTACAGTTGAGGTTTTATTTTGGGTGTGTTGGCATCTTGAAGACCAGAATGGGGCTCCTGGAAAGTCAAGAGAAAGGAGGTCTGATACGACATTATGACATGGCTTTTGCAGGAGCAAGAACAGTACGCTAAAATGCATCCCTCCTTCATTGTTATAGAGAAACCAAAGAAGTGACCCACCACTTGAACTCTAGAGTTACAAGCAGAGGGATTCAGTCCCTGGTGGGAAATAGACCTTTGGGCTGCTGGTGGAATTTTGGTTTCAGGCACCCAAGGAGCACAGGGCTGACCCTCAGGTACTGCCCTGCAGGGTGGCAGAAAGTCAGGCAGGCAGGCAACCCTGACAATCACTAACTGAGGCAAAAGCCCCAACCTCCATCTCATCAGGGCAGATACTGCTATCAGTCTTTAAGTGCAGTGTGAGACAGTTACAGTGTGATTAATCCCACAATGCATAAGTCTTCTGCAAATTAGGGGTTCTTTGTTGTTTTCAAATGCTTACAGTGAAAAATTGAAACTGATTCTGAGTTTATTCAAAGTTAAGTGTGTCAATGGGACAGAAGAGCTATTATTTAAATATAATTAAATTTCAAAGTTTTAAATGGTGTTAAAATGGTCTAAACTTGATCATTTTTAGGATGTTTGTTGTATGTAAGTAAGATCTACAGAACCTGTCTTTCTGTGCCTGTTGACCTCAAAGAACAGAGAGTAGATGATGCTTATCAGAGGGTGAGGAGGTGGTAGAAGAGGAAAGAGAAGATGTTGGTCAAACGGACTAAGGTTCAGTTTGGAAGAACAGATTTTAATCTGTTTCTGGCAATGATGACTATAGTCAGTAGTCATGTAGTAATACTTTAAAAGTGCTGAAAGAACAGATTTTTAATACTCTTACCATAAATAACAATAGCTATGTGAAGTGATCTGTGTGTTCATCTGTATGATTCGATCACCCCAGAATACAAATCACATGTGCATCATAACACAACATTGAACCCTGTACATACATATAATTTTATTCATCCATTAGAAATAAAGCTTAAGTTTGATCATATTTCCTTTTATAACATCTCATTGATGGTGGCTATCCAAGGAATTAGAGATACAATCTTTAAATCTCTTGATCAAGAATTACAAATATCTCTTTCAAGCACAAAGACTAGTATAATAATATATGTTCTGGAAACAAATCTATAGTTTCATGAGTAATTATGAAAATATCTTTTTTGGAAATATTATCAAAGAAATGGGAATGATTTTTTATCTTCTCATTTTGAATTTTGAATTCTTTCATTAGTAAAGTGTACAATATATATACCATTTTTTCTTTTTTTGCCATCTACAACATAATCCTTAAACTTTACAAATTTATGAAAAATAGCCCAGCAATTTAATGAATAACATGAAACCTATGTAATTAGAAGTCAAGGCATAAAACAGAGCATTGTAAAATACTTTATTCAGTAGTTTTAGCTGTGTTCAGTGGGTGGTATCAATAATGTAGCCTCTAAATAGCAGATAAAGAAGCTTTTATGTAACTTACTTTGTCAACTTTAGTTCATTTCTAAGAGAAGAAAAAGCATATCTTGGAATGAGGAATGTTTTGAAAGCATACATTTGATAGAGGAATTGCATATAGAATATAAAATAAACATTAAATGCACAACAATAAATAAATAATTAAATGTTTTAATTATAGTATGGATATAGCTCAAAATGGTATTCATCCCACCATCACTGACTCCCAGAAGCTCCTGAGATTCACCTCACCCTGCAGGACAGCACCCGGATTCCCACGATAGGACAAAGAACCCAGTGTGGGGGAATATTATACCCCACTAATTCTTAAACTCCAAAGGAATAATGCGGTCCATTAATGAATATAAAGGAGACCTTAGGGGAGTCCTCAGCACTCTGCCCTGCACCCAGGGGGAGGGGAGCTACTCCGGAGGGCTGAAACGGAGCAAGGGAGCGAGTTTCCTAACCACATACCCTAACCCAGCCAGCTGTGAACTCCCTGATATGACTGCTCTTAATTTACCTAATCTTGCATAAAGCGCTGGGAATTAATTGTTCACATAAGCGAACTTGTAGCTGTTTGTGCAGTGGTCCACCACTGTGACATTTCCCTGAGGGCAGGGCGGGTTGTTGAGCAAAAACAAAAACAAAAACAAAAACAAAAAACAAAGAAAACTTCCTGAGCCCTCAGACTTCACGGCCAGAAAACTAGAATCTATCGCCCCGAGATTGGGCCCTTTCCCAAAGGGTCTTTGTGGTGCTGGGAGTTCCTGCTACACTTCTGGTCACTGCCCGTGGAGCCTGGGAAGGAGAGGTTTAGGGGCAAGATTTTTAATGTAATCACCGTGGTCAATAACTCTCCACCGGTGCCCTTGGGTTATAAGTGCTGATTTTAAAGTTCTTTAACATAAGTATCTGCACCAGTGTGGGAGAACGGGGTGGGGCAGGTCGCCCAGCAGCGTTAGGGGGCCTCAGTCCCCACGATCAGAAACAGAAATTACTGCACCCCCCACCAACTGCCCATCTGCCCTGGGGGCTGTAGGGAACTGCGATTCACCTCTCCAGCTCGCAAACCTCTCGGTTGGTGACCTTCTGCCCTTTGGACCTCCCCTCTTCTCACTGAAATAGGAGGAGCCTGTGAACAGGACTTGCTCTAGCAGGGCACATCCCTCTATAGGGAATCCTCTGCTTCAGCCTCTGCTTGAAATCTGCCTCAGGAAGTTTTGAATATATGGGGCAGCATAGGCTTCTCCTTAGCATCTGAGCTCCTTGCATAGCCAAAGCTTCCTAGGCTTGGAGCTCTCTAGTAGGGCACCTCCTAGTGCTTGCAAATGAGAATCACATAAGCACTGGCATAATCTGGACCATCTTCTGAGGGTTTCAGTCAACCCCACAGAGCAGCTCTTGGGACTTCTGAAGATCACAAGACACGCAGAGTGGTTCACCAGTGATCCTGAGGAAGCAAGTCTCAGGCTGGTCACTCTCCTTGGATCAGTAAGAGACCCATACATCTACAATAGGATCAAATCGATTGTCTACAACTTATGAGCCCCAGGTCCAAGAAATATCTAGAGTGTGGATTGGCAGAAAGCAACCATCTCAGGATTACAACCCAGGGAGAGCTGAATACCCCTTTGCAACAGAAAATTTTGAGAAGATCCTCTAAGACAAACCAGGACACCGGACTCAACCAAATTGCTTCTCCCCCAACAAGCTCAACTCTGAAGAATCCCCAGCTTGATGTCAGATTTGAACGCACCACCCCATGATACATACTTGCTGACCTAAGGGCCAGAAAAACTCAGAACTTTACCAACTAGTTTTGTGTTTTTTCTTTTAAATTCTTCATTTATTTTTATTTTTTATTAAAAAAATTTTTAAAATGGGAATCCGGCTGGAATATAATATTTTTAAATTTTAAACATTACTGTGGGTTTTTGGGTTTTTTTTTTCTCTGCTCCTTTCTTGCTTTACGAATAATACTGAATTTGGTGTTGGTGGATGTGAATATTTATCTGTGTGTATGTATTGGTGATTGGCTCTTACTTTCTCTAGGTCTTATTGAACCCTAATGCTAACCTCTTCCTCCACTGTACTCTGGTAATCCCTAAATATAAACATCTTTCTCTCATTCTCACCCCAAGTCTTCGCCCTACCTGTACCCCAGTTCTATGTTTTCCTTAGTCCTAATAGAATAACCTACTCACCCCTAATCCCTAGTTCCCGTATACTCTAAAGCAGGCATGATTGTATACCTTCTCAATTCACCTCCTTGACTTCCTAGTCATTCCTTCTCCCCAATTTCAGAGAGACCCTAATACCTGAAGAAACAGACATGCTTCAAAATGGGTACTTGCTTGCTATCATAATACACAGAGAGAGTTCTCTCAAAGAAAGCTGCTACTATTGGTGCTAAAATCATCAGCTCATCTGTGTTAGTTGAAACGGACTAGTATTTGCACCTATAGACTCTCAAATTCTCACAGAACTGTATGGCATCTTTAGGTCTGTATTCACCAAATAGCTCCCCTTCACAACAAAGCAAAGTCATAAGAAGCTCCAATTACTCCAACAAGAGTAACAAGGCTGAAATAAAAGACAAGCTCTCTGACTCAGAAAATGAGGAAAAGGGAAAATAACTCTAGTCCTCAACACCAGAGCTCTCCACCCAAGGACCCCATAGCCAAGGCCCTAGATGAAAACCAAAGATATTGTATCAGCACTATGATTAGTAATGCAATCAAAGAGTTGAGAGAGGAAATAAGGAAAGAGATCAGAGATCAATTTCAAGAGATGAGAGACAAATTCTACAGGGAAATTAAGGATCAATTCCATGAGATGAATGATCATCTGTACAAGGATATTGACATTCTGAAAAGAGATGTAGCAGAGCTATCAAGATTGAAAAACACAGTTAACAAATTCAAATCTTCACTGGAAGACACCAACACCAGAATAGACGCTACTGAAAATGGAACTTCAGTGCTTGAAGAATGAGTATCGGACAATGAGGATCGCCTAAACAATGTAGAAATCAAAGAAGAAAAACAAGATAAACAGCTTACATTACATAATCAGAAATTACGAGTAATATTTGATGAGATGAGGCATAATAATCTGAGAATCATTGGCCTGGAGGAAAACTCCGAACAGCAAACAAAAGGCTTCAAGAATCTTTTAAACGAAATTATAAGTGAGAACTTCCCTCATTTTGCTATTGATCCAGAATACCACATCCAACATGCTTATAGAACACCAAATAGGCTTAATCAAATGAGAAACTCAACAAGACATATTATATACAAATTGAATAACAGAGAAATTAAAGAGAGAATTCTAAAAGCTGCTAGAGGAAAGCCCCAAACCACATTCAGAGGCAAACCAATTCGGATCACTATGGATTTTTAGAGTAAACAATGAAGGCCAGAAGAGCTTGGAACAATATCTTTCAAGTGTTAAAAAATAACAACTTTCAACCAAAGAAAATATATCCAGCAAAACTCAGCTTCAACTGTGAAGGGGAAATTAAATACTTCAATGATAAACTCAAGCTAGCAAGATACATGAACAAAAATCCTGCTCTACACACCATTTGCAAAGATGTTCTCCATTTAGAAGATAATGCCAATGATATGCTAAATCTTTAAACAAGGGCTAGTCAATAATCATACTATACAAAAACCGACTTTCAAGGTGACTCAAAACTCTGTAATGGATACAAAGTCTGTGAATCAGCCTCCCATATCTATTCTATCCTTGAATGTGAACCTTCTCAATGCCCCAATTAAAAGACAGACTGACCCACTGGATCAAAAAACAAAATCCAACAATATGTTGCCTAAAGAAACACATGTGACACTCAAAAATAGACACAGGCTGAAAGTGAAAGATGGCAAAATGTCTACCAGGCCTGTGGCCCCAAAAAGCAAGCTGGTGTAGTGATTCTAATTTCTGATAAAAATAATTTCCAACTAAAACTAGTCAGAAAGGACAAAGAGGGTCACTTTATCATACTAAAAGGAACAGTTCTCCAAGAAGATATAGTGATAATCAACATTTATGCCCCCAATTACAACCCCCAAATATATGGATAAAATACTTAAGGACATTAATCCCCTCATTGATCTCAACACAATAATCCTGGGGGACTTCAACACACCATTATCAACTCTAGACAGATCATCAAAACAAAAAATCAATAAAGACATCTCCAATCTGAAGTGCTCCATTAATCAATCCCCATCAAGATACCTATGACATTCTTCAGAGATATAGAAAAAGCAATTCTCAAATTCATATGGAATAACAGGAGACCCAGACTAGCCAAAACATTACTCTATAGAAAGGAAGAAATAGGGGGTATCTCAATGCCTGACCTGAAATTATACTACAGAGCTATAGTAGCAAAAACAGCATGTTATTGGTCTCAAAACAGAACCGAAGATCAATGGAACAGAATAGAAGATCCTGAGACAAACCCCCATATCCTTAACTACTTAATATTTGATAAAGGGGGCAAAAGTATAGTGTGGAAGAAAGATAGCCTGTTCAACAAATGGTGTTGGACAAATTGGACAGCCATGTGTAGACAACTGAAGCTGGATCCTTATCTTTCACCCTGCACAAAAATTAAATAAAAATGGATCAAAGACCTGGATATTAAGCCAACAACTTTAAACTTACTAGAAAAAGAAGTAGGGTCAACACTACAGCATATAGGAGTCGGCAGCTACTTCCTTAACAAAACTCCCATGGCTCAAGCTGTAAAATCAAGAATAAATGAATGGGATGCAATTAAACTAAAAAGTTTTTGCACAGCTAAAGATCTAGTCAAGAGCATCAAGAGAGAACCTACAGAATGGGAGAAAACTTTTTCCTGCTATACCTTGGACAGAGGGCTAATATCTAGAATATACAGGGAACTAAAGAAACTAAAGTTCAAACCCACAAATAATCCAATCAATAAATGGGCTAAGGAACTCTAAAGGAACTTCTCTCCAGTGGAAGTCCAGAAAGCCCATAAATATATGAGAAAATGCTCTATATCATTAGCTATAAGGGAAATGCAAATCAAAACTTCAATGAGATACCACCTCACTCCTGTTAGAGTTGTAAAAATGAAAAATTCTAACAATAACAGATGCTGGAGGGTCTGTGGGAAAAGAGAAACATTGTCACACTGCTGGTGGGACTGCAAACTGGTTCAGCCACTATGGAAAGCAGTGTGGAGAATCCTCAAAAAATTAAGAATGGAACCACTTTATGACCCAGCTATCCCACTCCTGGGGATTTTCCCAAAAGATTTAGAATCAGCATATTATAGAGATGTGGCTTCCTCAATGTTTATAGCAGCTCAATTTACTATAGCTAGATTATGGAACCAACCCAGATGCCCCTCACTTGACAAGTGGATACAAAATCTTTGGTATATATATACAATGGAATACTACTCGGCCATTAGAGAAGATGATATGTGGCTTTTGAAATCAAATGGAGGGAGATGGAAAGAATTATGCTAAGTGAAGTATCCCAATCTCAGAGACTCAAGGGCCGAATGGTTTCTCTCATCTGTGGAAGCTAGAATACATGGGGAAGCAGTAGGTTAGACGGCTAACCTAACAATAACTTCAAATTGTATGATTCTCAGTGTAATAGGGGGACGGTTCCCTAGGATACTTGGAGGCGTAGGGAAGGGGTGGGTGAGGGTGAGGGTGTATGAAAAACTCATAGGAAACTGGAGAGTGGGAATGTGGGGGAACCATCTCAGAAGCAGATGTCATTCCTCTACCAGATACCCATTTAATGCAAGAGTTCTTCTGGGGGAAACTGCAACAGGTGAAACCCAAGGTGGTCATCCATGTTTTGGCACTACCCCTGGATAACAAAGTATATATACATTGGTTACTGATGGTTTGATCATGTTTCCCCCTCAATTGTGTCTGTATATACTTCCAATAAGAAAAGTATGGAAATAGGCAAAGTATTGGATCAAGGGTGTGAAATGTATAGAAGAGTGCTTAGCTAGAATGCAGAAAACCTGGGTTCCATTCCTGGCACTGCTTAAAGCAACAGCAGCAACAACTGCTACTTAACTTCTTTTGCAATTGCTCTGTAAGAACACAGAAAGACATTTACACCGTTGATTATTAGTTTCATACATCTTTTGCACAAGTTGCTTTATCTAAGCATGTTACATGTGTTTTCCTGTCACTTCAACTTAAAGAGCATTTTGTATGAAATCATGTGCCAGCACATTCTGTACTATATAACACAATTCAGCATAGTACAGGTGTTAAAGAAAGCAATTTTAGCTTCACAGATACTGAATATGAAATTTGCTTGCTATTTGGTGTTTTGCCGTATAAACTGTTTGTATATTTCTGGGCAAAATGACAACATATAGGTTGGTGCATAAAGGCCATTTCAGACAAGTAAAGTCAGCAAAACTGCCATTCCAGGCACCATTTTCCATGAAACCAGGGTATAATATAACTGATGAGCAAGACAACCACAAAGCCAGGAGAAATGGAAGCTCCAAAATAGAGAATCCAGGACATAATAGGGATGAAGGCAATTCCAAACATGATGATGATAGATAATCTCAAGAATTCAGAATTTGTTTCAAAGACAAATTATTTTTCAATAGAGGAATAGGTCAAGAAGCTCCTGAAATTTTTATTTAAGAAGTTGAAATTATTCATGACTGAATGTACAAAGGGGACATATACAAAAAATGAGGAAGAAGTTGGGAAGTAATCAGAAGAATACGAAAATCACCCAAAAAGGGAATTATGGAAATAAAAACAATCAGTATATTTAAAAAGAAAAGTGTTTTTAAATAGTGTTTTCAAATATTCATAATAGTAATAAAAAGAATATGATGTAGCTGAATTTATGACTATAACCATATTTTTATTTATTGGGAATGGGGAGGAGGAAGAACAGAGTTGTGTACATGCAGTGGTAGTGTGTGCTGACAAGTATCCAAATGAAAATCCTCCATTTGTGATTTAATTAAAGCACAGTTAGAGTAATCTAAATCTAAAATGAAGAAGGACAAAGAGAACTGGACAGTGAAAGCCTAGAACTTTGAAGGAGATGGATTCTTGATGAGAGAGGAGTTAGTGAATTTAGATTATTTATTAGTTTCCTTGATGGTGATGAAACTGAGAAAATGATGAGCTGAGAAATAGCAGTCCTGGGAATCATGAGAAAATGTGAATTCAGTTTGGGGCACATTGAGCACGAGATACATGAACAGGCATAAAATAGAACTGTCTGTGGGACAGACATAGCAGAAGGCCAGGCTGTACAGATAGACCAGTGGTTTTCAAGCATGGAGGATTTTGGTACTGTAGGGGTGGAAAGGTGTGGTCTACCCCCACTATTAAAAGGGTCATAGTCAGCATTCTTTAAATGAAAGAGCTTTATAAGAGAAAAATACAACAGATTTATGTAATCAAAATTTCAGGGGCTGGAGTTGTGGCTCGGCAGTTACGGTGCTTGCCTGGCATGTGTGAGTACATGCGTTCAAACCCCAGCACCAAGTACAGAGCTAAGTGTCAGAACAACAAAAAGCCTTGCGAAAAATTCAATAAAAATTGATTCTCTCTCACTCTCTCTCTCTCTCTCTCACTGTCCTTCTCTCTTTAAAAAAAATTTCATATGACAAAGGAGCCCTCAGAAATGTAGAACTGCAACCCAGGGAAATCTGTTAATCCATATGATTAGGTTTGATGAAAAATGGACAGTTGTGTAGAATATATTTGGACAAAGGTGTCTGAGCTAATATATATCTGAAAGGGGAAACCCAGCAAGGCCTGTCTGTTACTATTCTTCTTGGCCTCTCTGTGTGGCTCTCCTTCATGGTCTAGGCCAGGAGCCTTTCTGGAATAACTACTCAGACAAAAAAGGTCTGAAAATTTCTTCATGGCCAGCTCTTATACAGAACGGAAGGGAGTTGTAAGACTAGTACTCTGTTTTAAGACTGACTTTGAGCGGCAGGAGTTCTATTTTCTATAACTCTCCTTGAGGAAGGTGAATTCTCTGTGTGCATTTGTGTGTGGCCTGCCCTGTGGAAGAAGCAGAGTGAGAGAAAGAAACACATGGGATACTCAGAAAGAGGCTTTGCTCTGAGCCCTTCCAATGTTCTTCAGTTAGAAGTACTCAGCATGCCAATGCGCCAAATCTTGGTGTATCATTTTCTGACCTCCAGTTTCATCCAAGGTAGATTTCACAATATTTGGAGAAATGATTGTTCACAAATTATGTGCTTTGGGACGTGGGGTGGGAAGGATAATATAGGCCAAGACAGCATCAAAACAAAAGTTGCCCTGTCTAAATATCAGTAGTGCCAAAGCAGAGAAGGCCCTGATTCATATGAAGGGTTCAGAACAGAAAAAGGTAGTAAAACCTTTCAGACTCTTTATGTCAAGCACAGTTCTAATAATTAATTTTAATTATCTCATTTAATTCCCACAGCACAATGAGATAGCTTTTTTATTTGGTTTTGCTCAATTGTATATATATTTTTTTAGTTGCCAGTGCTGGGATCTAACTGAGGGCCTTATGTACGTTAGCAAGTGCTCTTTTACAACCCTCATTTAATAAATAAACACAAGTATGTGCAGACAAAAATGTAATGAACAGGGGTCACAGAAGTGATATTACGTATCTACAGCATCAAGAAGATGGAAAGATGGAGTTAAAGAAGATGGATATGCTCCTAATGTTTTTCACATCTCTGCAACAAGTTCCCTTTCACAGGGTGTTAAATATAAGTTCTAATGTCTCATAATGCAATCCCAAAGGCTTGTAGGAACCTACTATAAATGGTTAGTGACCATACCCTAGACTTTCCTTTTGGTAGCTCTGCTGGAAACAATGGGGAGATTGTGATGGAGGGGGTGGCACACTAATCTCCATTGGGAATAAGGAATTACTATTGTGAAATTATAAATTGAGAAGAATTTGTGTCTCAAAAGATACAATGTTAGGTCCATTGTACAAGATGTAAACACAAGGTCTGTGATTTCTACCCTCAAGGGCTTTATCCTGCTTGGAGGAAATCATGATGGAGATCATAATTTTTCTGTGCTACTAATCAATATTCCCAGAATTGTGGAACACAAGATTCTCAAGTGAGTGAGATGACAATTTGGAGTCCCATTACAGAGCTGTTGTTTTCCTTTGTGAAAGAGAAATTTCCAAAGAACTTCTCACATGCAAATTATACCATATTCCTTAAGGATCTCTTCTTACATGTCATAGTCGGATCTGAGATGATTGCTATTCCTCTTTCATTATAAGAAACATTGTTCCTTTGAGGATACTGAGGATGAAGGACCTTAAGATTCAGAATAGTGAGGCCTCTAGGGGAAAAGGTGAGCACTGAATCATATTTGTGTTGACAATTTACCTTCAAGCCCAAAGCTATATAAATCACAAATCCTGAAGAATGCTACTTATTTGTTGCTCTTTTCACTCCTAATTCTTAGAGAATACTGATGAGAAAAAAGAAAATGGCAGTCATAGACCCTGGGAGGTCAGCAAGCATTCTTCTAGGACAAACACACTTCACGGGTGGGAGAAACAGGAAAGAAATGGCAATTCTTCAAGGATCAACATAGGAAGTGTTGCTCTTTGGAGGTCTTGATGTGTTTTCAGACAACTTTGAACTTGGAAACCAGCAGCTCATGCTTTCTTTCTGGGGTCAAAGATTTGGTGTTTGTTGTTAATGTCACCTTCTATTTCTGCTTCTACAGATGCCATACCTGAAGTCAACAACCATGGAAAATGACTCCTCAGTGACAGATTTCATTCTTATGGGATTAACAGACCAACCTGAGCTCCAACTGCCCCTCTTTTTTCTGTTTTTGGTGAACTATGCAGTCACTGTGGTGGGAAACTTGAGCTTAATTAATCTAATTTGCTTGAATTCACATCTTCACACCCCCATGTACTTTTTCCTCTTTAATTTGTCCTTCATTGATTTCTGTTATTCATTTGTCTTTACTCCCAAAATGCTTATGTGTTTTGTTTTAGAGAGCAACATCATCTCCTTTACAGGATGCATGACTCAGCTATTTTTCTTTTGCTTTTTTGTCCACTCAGAGTGCTATGTGCTGACGGCTATGGCTTATGATCGCTATGTGGCCATCTGTCAGCCCCTGCAGTACATGGTTGGCATGTCTCCTCGGATCTGTTCTCTGCTGATGTTGGGTTCATACCTCATGGGGTTTGCTGGTGCCATGGTCCACACAGGGTGCATGATCAGGCTCAGCTTCTGTGATTCCAACCTCATCAACCACTACATGTGTGACATCTTTCCCCTTCTACAGCTGTCCTGCAGCAACACCTACTCCAATGAACTTGTGAGTTCTGTTGTTGTGGCAACTGTTGTCATTGTATCTAGCCTCATTATCTTAATTTCTTATGCTTTGATTCTTTTTAATATCATTCGGATGTCATCATCTAAGGGTTGGTCCAAGGCCATGAGCACTTGTGGTTCTCACTTAGTAACTGTTGGTCTGTTCTATGGATCTGGGCTGCTCACCCATATTAAGCCATCATCTTCTGCGTCTGTGGGCCAAGGAAAATTTTTCTCTGTTTTTTATACTCTTGTGGTGCCCATGCTGAATCCCCTTATTTATAGCCTCAGGAACAAGGATGTCAAACTTGCTCTGAAGAGAACCGTGAAGAGGATCATCTGCTGAGCAGAACAGTTGGACATGGCTTGGTTCCTGTCCTCATTGCTGAGTATTTTCTCTACTTAATAATATTCCTAAACACCTTCCTTCTGTTCTTTTTCTTTTCTTCTCTTCATTTTTCATTCTAAAGTCTGGGCAGGCTTTCTAATGCAGTATCTTTTCTCATGATGCAGTGTAACCGGGTGGATATATTTTTGGATGCAAAACTCATCCTTCATCTGAATACGGCTCCATCCTGGTCTTTATTCCTTATAGCAGATGGAGAAACTGGGCTAATATGTTTCCTATCTATAAGTAACAATATGTACTATTTTTTCTTGCATTTCTTCTTCATTCAAGAACACCCGATGACTTGGATGCTTAACAAATTTATTTTATTAAGTTTATGACAAAATTTTGTTGATCCATTTCCTATTTCAAGGTTTTGTGTTCCCATTACTGCACTGGAAAAGGAATAACAACAATTGTGGTGTGTAAAAGTAAAATTTTCTGTAAATATGTAGGGCCTTTTAAAGAATGAATGATTTTTGTTTTAGAATCTTAGTCTCACAGATATAACAGTACAGTGAATTTTATTGGACCATAAATTTATTCTTATGGATATTTGAGAATGAATTAGGACTTCCAGTTCAATAGGGTTTCACAAATCCAACTGGTAATAACAATGCATTGGTCAACTGATATATTGTCATAACTGAAAATGAAATTGTTATCAGCTTTTCTCTGATCTCTATGTTATGTTTTAAAAAATATATTATGATTGTAGCATCACATGTAATGTCATTTTTTTTTGTTTTTTTTCTCTCATGGCATAAAAGGATTCCATTTTGCAAAAGAAGGTCTATTAACTACTTTAAAAAAGCAAGCTAAAGTGAATATTAGTTTAGTACTAAAATATTTACTTATACTTGGATTTGATGCCCAAGACCAAAATAAAGCCAAAGAAAATGGACAGATGGTATCAGCATATATTTATTATTTTTTGTGTTTTTCCTTTTAAATGTAAACCTCTTCATCTTGTTCTCCAGAATCGGAAATGTTTATGTGAGATGGTTAAGGCTGCAAAAATAATGATACAGAGAATACTTTTCTGACTCTATTGTGCATCCTACGAAGAAACAGAAGGAAATAAAGGGTAATTGTGAAGAAACAAGGATAACTTGTGGAGAGTTGGTCACAATGAGCCTTGAAGTGGGAAAAACGACCTAAACCAAGATACAAAGAACAAAGGAATCGTCTGTAAGGCTCTGACAATCAACTAGAGCAATCAGCCTCTACTTCAGAAGTCTCATTTTAAAGTGGGGTAAACAGGGTGAGCTAAAAGCAGCATTCTATTTCCTTCTTTTTGTAATAGTGATCCTTTTTCAAGGAAGGTAATACTGAGAAGTTTGTGTCAAGACTTTCTGGTGCTATGAATTTTTTTCCTTAGTAGTATACATATTTTAACAAAACTAATAGATATGATGCTATTGTATTGGAGACAAAATGGGTTATTCAAATAAATTGATAGGAAACCAATCTATAAAATTCTATAATAGTGTGTGCTGCCTGTGGTTCACCTACAATGGGTTCAGGGAATTCGTCCTCAATATATGTATCTTAGTCATGGGAAAGGTCCATTATCACTGTAATTTTCATATTTATTTGAAATCACAAGTTTTGAAAAGTTCTAAAACATTGGCTCATATGAATAATTTTAGAGGAAAATAATGCCAGTTAAGATCTTACATTCCCTTGGGTTAAAATTATTTCCAGTAAAGCAGAAAGCTAGAAATCTATGCTTATTGTAATTTTTCTTACTGTTATAATATGTATAAAATTTAATTTTCAAGTGCTGTCTGAATATTTAGTGTCTATTTCTTTTCATTTGTTTATATTCATTATAACATTGTTGTAGTAGACTTCTTAAAATGGTTTTAAACTTTCTTGGAAGGACAGATTTGAAGAAAGACAAAGAATGCTTATCAAATGAAAGAATGTAAAACATCCATGTCTATGAATCCTGGGTCCTTAAAAAAAAAATCAAAATGCAAGTCCCAGGCATAACCCATAACTCTAACTTGTGGTCTGAGTACTACATTGTTATCGGTAGCATATCCTGCTGGATAATGGATCACCAATGTCAAGGCTCAGTTTTGTGAAGTCCACAGGTTACTTTAAAGGTTGATTTGCTTGTATTAACTTTATGTATCTAATTGATTAAACTGTGTAATCAAAATCACAATTAGGAATATATATATATATATATATATATATATATATATATAAAACTAAAAATGCTTAAATTCTAGAAATATTTAAAGCATGTCAATCAAATGTAAAATGTTAGAACACATAAACCTATTAGATAATTATTAAATATTAGAAAGTGTTATATGCATAATTTATTAAAATATCAGTACTTCTCCAAGTAGTTCTCATTCCTTCTCTTTCATGAATAAAGACTAGGACAGAATTTCCTAATTACTGTGAAGCAGACAGCATGGCAAATGGGACACCATTGGAGGTACTGTGCCAAGGCCAGTTAGGTTGGACCTGGTGCAGCTGGGGCTTCTATCTGGTTGCTCTGATGGATTTTAGGCCAGAAGGAGGCTCTTGGGAAGTCACAAGTAAGGAGTTCTGATGTGACAGCTCACCATGGCTTTGGCAGGAACAGGGACAATGAGCTAAAATGCATCCCTGCTCCATTGTAAATGCCCAGCCAAAGAGCAACCACACCACATGACCAGCAGCTCCAATAGTCACAGCCCATTGTTGGCAAAAGACCTTTGGGCTGCTGGTAGAGTCTGTGTTTCAGGTGCCCAGGGAGCACAGGGCTGAACCTCAGGTCCTGTCCTGCATGGTGGCAGGAATTCAGGTGGGAACTCTGACAATCACTAGTCCCAGCTATAGCCCCAACCTTCATCTCTCAGGGCAGATACTTCGGCCCATTTCTACCTGAAGGTCTTTAACTGCAATGTGAGATAGTTGCAGTGTGATTAATCCAACAATGCACAAGTCCTCTGCAAATTAGGGGTTCTTTGTATTTTCAAATACTTAAAACGAAAAAGTGAAACTGATTCTGAGTTTATTCAAAGCTGTATATGTCAGGTCTGGAGTGGTGGCTCAGTGGTTGTGGTGCTTGCCTGGCATCAGTGAAGATGTGAGTTCAAACCCCATTACCAAGTGCATAACTAAGTGTAGGAGCTGCATGAAACAATAAATACAATTGATTTTCTCTTTCTCTCTCTTTCTCACTGTCCATCTCCCTCTTTAAAAAAAAACTTGAAAAGTTAAATATGTCAATGAGAGATAAGAGCTCCTACATTATTTAAATAAAATTAAATTTCAAAAATTTAAATGGTATTAAAATGATTTAAACTGGCTCATATTTTTAGATGTCATGTATAAGTAGCATTATATAGAACCTGTCTTTCTGTGCCTGCTGAACTCATATAACAGAGAATAGGATGATGCTTAACAAAGTGTGGGGCAGTGGTAGAACAGGAAAGGGAAGATGTTGGTCAAAAGGACAAAGGTTCAGTTTGGAGACATAGATTTTAATCTATTTCTGGGAATGGTGACTATAGTCAATAGTCATGTAGTACTATTTCAAAATTGCTGAAAGATAGATTTTAAATGTTCTTACCACAAATAAGAATAACTATGTGAAATAATAAATGTTA
>PVKS010009510.1:0-27627 GCA_004027875.1 Aplodontia rufa | reverse complement strand
TAATATACATGTATATTATAACATTACATTGTGTCCCATTGATATATATAATTTTGTTTATAAATTTAAACAATCTATCATGTATCCTTTCATCATTTATCGCTGATGGTGATTATCAAAGGAATTAGTGACATAATCTTAAAAATTGTGATAAAAATTGTAAATATCTGTCTTAAGCACAAAGCATAAAATAACTAATCATGCTTCAGAAATAAGTCCATATTTTCATTATTAGTTATGAAAATGTCTTATTTGGTAATATTATCTAAGAAATAGGAATAATCTTTTATCTCCTCATGGTATTTTAAATTTTGAATAATTTTATTAGTATAGTATATAATTATTATAGCAGTTTTTCTTATTTTGCTGTGTATGACATAATCCTTAAAAATTTACAAGTTTATGAAATTTAATGAATATTATGAAGCTTATGTAATCACAAACCAGGTCATAAAGCAGAGCTTTGTTTTAGTCAGTAGTTTTAGCTGTGTTTAATAGGTGGTTAGGTCTCAATAAAGTAGCCACAAAATATCAGAAAAATAAACTGTTATGTAACTTACATTGTTAACATTAGTTCATTTTTAAGAGAAGGAAAAGTATATCTTGGAATGAGAAGGAGTGTTTCAAAAACATACAATTTGACACAGGGATTGTGTACACAATATAAAATGAACATTTAAATACAGCGATAAGGAAATAACTAGTTCATTTAATTAAAGTATGGAAATAGGCTAAGTAAAAAATGGATCAAGGATGTGAAGATGTATGGTATAAGAGTGCTTGACTAGAATGTGGGTTCCATATCTGGCAATGCCCAAAACCATAGCAATGAAAAATTTAAGTGGTGGAGACCCTTGGGTTCAATGCCTAGTATGATGAAAATTTTTTTTTCCCTCAGAACATAAGGCCATGTTCTCCGAAATGGACTTACTCAATGATCCTCTTAGTGTGTAGATATCACACATATAAGGTGCAATTTTGTAAAAGTTGAGAACAATGGAAATAAATGTCAGATCACAAAAGGTTCCAAAATGAAGGGAAAATAACTGAACATTTTTAATAAAAAAAGATGGATAGGTTTTGAACTCAGAAATAATTGATATCCTGAAAATTTTGAAGGATGGTCTGGGGTAAACACTAATCAGTACCTAGAGCTTGCAGTGAGATAAGAAGGACAGTAAGGAACATGATTTTTTTAAGAGAGAGGGATAGTGATAGACAGAGAAAGAGAGAATCAATTTTATTTAGTTTTTCATGTGGCTTTTATTGTGTAGATAGTGCTGGTGTTGGAACCCACATTCTTGAGCATACAAGGCAAGTGCTGTAATAGCTGTTACACCAGCTTCTTATGCATCCATTTAGATCTCATGCCAAAAAATGTAACCCAGCAAAACTCTTTTCATGGTGATCACAGAAGCAAAAGCAGGAAAACCCAATATGCAAAAATATTTCAAACTTTTGTTCTTATCACTTTACACTGACATCCCATTAACCAAAGAAAGTCATCTGATCAAGAGGGTGAGGATATTGACTGCCTGCCCATCATGCCACCATAGCAAAGACTTCCTGTATACATAGTATTACCATGGGGTAGTGAAGAATGGGGACCAATAATTTAATCTACCAGAGTCTGCTCTCCTAATTATAATTATTTATGTCTTTCCCACATGCAAAATCTTTTTTATGATCTTCATCATACACACACTCACACACACACACACACACACACACACATGTATATATATTTAGTGTATGTACATATAAGTGAATGATCTAAACCATGATGACATGATGTTATGTATCTATACTATCATCTAATAAACTGGCTGGCTTTAAGCTCAGACTGATTTGATGACGCACTCCTTTTTTTTTTTATTTCTTTGCTGCAATTTCTCTTTGTTAAAGTGTTAAAGATATGATGTAATGTTTCTTAATGCAATCCTAGAGGCTTGTAGAAACATACTAGAAATGGCAAGTAACCATGCCCTGGCCTTTCTTCTTGATGGTTCTGTAGTGTATGAAGAGGAAATTGATAGTTGGGGATATTTGCTAATCTGCCTTGGGAATCAGGTATTCCTGGTGGAAAATAATAAATTGTGTAGGAACTTGAGTCTCAAAAGATTCACCTTAGCTTTACTACACAGGTTGTAAACACAGGCTCAGTAATTTCTACTCTCAAGGGGCTCATCTAATTTGGGACAAAGACACAAAGCATAGCAAAATTTTCTGTTCTTTTAATCATTTTTCTTAGAACTATGGGGAAATAGATTCGCATGTGAATGAGGAAATGTTTTGGAAGCTCATATGAGGTGGTTGTTTTCCTTCTTGCAAATGAAGTGAAAATTCAGCAGAAATTCTCAAATAGAACCTGTAGCATATTCCTAAGAGTGCCTCTTCTAGCATGTCAGAGAATGATCTGAGCTGCCTGTTATTACCTCTGTCATCATCAGAAACTTTGTCCCCTTAGGACATAGGGGAGGAAGGCCCTTGAGGTGCAGCACCAGTGAGGCCTTCAGGTGAACAAAGATGAGCACTGAACCATCTTTGTCTTGATAATTTTCCTTCAAAGCCAAAGCTATATAAATCACGAGGTTTTAAGAAAGCCACCTGTTTATTTCTCTTTTCAACCTTAACCCTTAGAGAAGAACCAGAAGGAAGAAATGATGTTCAGAAACATTGAGAAGTCAGCCAGTATTCATTCTTGATGGAGACATGGAGAGTGGGAGAAGGAGTGAAACAGCAATCCCTCAAGATCAACATAGGAAGTCATGCTCTTTGGAGACTTTGCTGAGTGTCTTCAGACAACCCTGAGCTTGGAAACCAGCAGCTCCTGCTCTCCATCTGGGGTCAGAGAATAAGGGTTTGTTGTTAATGTCACTTTTGACCCTGGTTCCTGCAGATCCAGTGATGTCAATGGCTATGGAAAATGAATCGTCAGTGACAGAGTTTATCCTAAGGGGCTTAACAGAACAACCTGGGCTCCAGCTACCCTTGTTTTTCCTGTTCTTGGTGAACTATATAGTCACTATGGTGGGAAACGTCAGTTTAATTGTGCTAATTTGCCTGAATTCACACCTTCACACCCCCATGTACTTTTTTCTCTTCAATCTGTCCTTCATTGATTTCTGTTATTCATTTGTCAGTACCCCCAAAATGCTGATGTGCTTTGTTTCAGAGAAGAACATCATCTCCTTTGCAGGATGCATGGCTCAGCTATTTTTCCTCTGCTTTTTTGTCCACTCAGAGTGCTATTTACTGACAGCCATGGCTTATGATCGCTATGTGGCCATCTGTCAGCCCCTGCTCTACACAGTCATTATGTCTCCTAGGGTCTGTTCTCTGCTGATGTTGGGTTCTTACCTAATGGGGTTTGCTGGTGCCATGGTCCACACAGGGTACATGTTGACACTTCTATTTTGTGATTCCAACATCATCTATCATTACATGTGTGATATCTTCCCCCTTCTCCAACTTTCCTGCAGCAACACCTACTCCAATGAGCTTGTGAGTTCTATTGTTGTGGTGACAGTTGTCAGTCTGTCTAGCCTCACTATTTTAATCTCATATTCTTTGATTCTTTTTACTATTATTCATATGTCCTCAGCTAATGGTTGGTCCAAGGCCATGAGCACCTGTGGTTCTCACATAGTAACTGTTGCCCTGTTCTATGGATTTGGGCTGCTCACTCATATTAAACCATCATCTCCTGGGTCTGTGGCCCAGGCCAAATTTTTTTCTGTGTTTTGCAATTTTGGGGTTCCCATGCTTAATCCCATCATTTATAGTCTCAGAAACAAGGATGTTAAACTTGCTCTGAAGGGAACTCTAAAGAGAATCATAAATTGAACTGTTCTACCTTGTTCTCTGTTCCCATTGCTGGGTCTTTTTCTCTACTTCAAGCTCACTTTCATTCCATTCTTTTTCTTCCCTTCTCTTCATCTTTCATTCTATAGTTTGATCTGGATTCTTACTGTACACTTTGCAATGTAACTATGTGGGCTTATTCTTGGAGTTGGGACTTATTCTTTTTTAATTTTTAGAGAGAAGGAGAGAGAGAGAGAGAGACAGACAGACAGACAGACAGAATCAATTTTTATTGAGTTTTTCACATGGCTTTTGTTGCTCTGACACTTAATTCTATACATGGGTGCTGGGGTTTGAACCCGTGTACTTGTGCATGCAAGGCAAGCGCTGTAACGGCCGAGCCACTGCTCCAGCCCCAGGGACTTATTCTTATTCACAAGAAGACTCATAACTTATCTTTATTCCCTATACCAGATGGAGAAGAGGACACTGGATTGAAGTCTTTCCTAACTGTATAAAAAGACTAGTATCTTTTTATATGTTTTTCTATCCAAGGAAAGCTGGTGAGTTGAATGCTTTCTTACAAGCTCATTTTTAAATAGTTTTCTGAGACAAGTTAGTACATTCATTTCCTGCTTCAAGGTGCTTGTTTTTGAATAAGTCCTTTTAAACGTTGAATAACAAAGATATGGCCATGTAAAGTAAAAATTTGCAGAATTATTGAGGTTATTTAAAGAATGGTTCTTCTAGATATTTACTCTCATATCTGTAATGAAAATTTATACTACATGGGACTTAGTTTCTATTCTTTCTTTCTTTCTTTATTAAGGAGTTGAGTTGTTATACAATCATAAATGGATATAAAGTAACAATATGATATACATTTGATCCTAAACCAAAGTTACCCCCATATTGCCCACAACCTAGTATCTTGATTAGTCTATATTTTGCCCCTACAACATATATAAATGTCCATAATATATACATGATTATGAATTTTCCAGAATTAAATGTTTGCATAAGTATTATTTGACTTCTGGGGGGGAAGTAAAGAGTATGCTGCATTTTTCATTGTCTCCCTACATCTCTCCCTATCTTCCCTCCTTTTCCCTCTCACACATTTCTATGTTTCCCCAAAGTATGTGTGGCTACACCTTTTCTGGGTTCAACACGAGTTTGGCAACCTTTAACCCAAGCCTGGGTTTTTGCTCTAACTTCCACAAACAAGGGAAAAAACTTGATCCTTGATTCTCTGGTTTTGGCTAACTTTGATCAACATGATTTCTTCCATTACCATCCATTTATCTTCAAAGGCTGCAATATCATTGTTTCTAATAGCTGAGTAGAACTAAATGGTACATGTATACCAGAGCTTTTGGATCCATTCATCCAGTGAGGGCATCTGGGTTGATTCTATAATTTAGTGATTGTAAACTGAGCTGTTATGAACAGATTTTGCTGTGTTGCTGTAACATTCTGATTCTAACTCCACTGAGAAAATGCTCAGAAGAGAGATAGCTGGTTTGTAAGTGGATCCAACCGTAATTAAGGATGTATGATCCCAACCCACTTTTCAGGTTTCTCAGATCTCAACAGTAATGACAATATAGTGGTCAACTTATGCTTTTCTCAGGAATGTAACTGAAGTTTTCACAAATTTGTCTCTAATTGCTAGATTTTTGTTATTATTTAAAAATTTTTCATAATGACATTCCTCACTACAGATAATAGCATCATCAGTAATGTCAAATATTTTTTTATGTTACTTAAGAAGGATTGTTTTACAAAAGGTATTCTATTTACTGCTTTCTTTCTTATTTTTATTGGTGTATTATATTTGTTCATATTGATGGGATTTGTTTTCACATATTCATAAATGCACATTATATAGAAATATGTTTGGTCAATTTCCCCCCAGCACTTCCCCACCTCCCATCCCACAGTCCCTTGTCTTTCTTTCTGGACCATATATTTTTCCTAAAATACCTAAGTATAGTGACATAATTCTTATAACTGTCAAGAACATTTTTTATATTCATGACAATAGTATATACAGTGGCATACAAGACCTTTCAAGAAGAACTAATACCAATCCTCCTAAAATTATTCCATGAAATGCAAAAGGAAGAAACTGTACCAATCTCTTTCTACAAAGCCAATATCACCCTGATACCAAAACCTGATAAGGACAAATTGAGGAAAGAAAACTTCAGACCAATATCCTTGATGAACAGATGCGAAAATCCTTAATAAAATATTGGCAAATTGCACACAAAAACATGTTAAAAAGATAGTATACCATGACCACATGGGATTTATCCCTGGGATGCAGGGTTGGTTCAATATTTGGAAATCAATAGATGTAATTCACTACATAAATAGACTTAACAACAAGAATCATATGATTATTTCAATAGATGCTGAAAAAGCATTTGACAAGGTACAACACTCATTCATGTTTTTTTTCCAAACAATTTTTGATTTAGTTTTTCATGTGACTTTCATTGCTCCAAGACTTTGCTGTGTACATGGTGCTGGGATTTGAACTGGTGTACTCACGCATGCCGGGCAAGCGCTGTAACCACCCAGCCCCCGCTCCAGCCCCCTCATTCACATTCAAAAACTAGAAAAGACAGGAATAAAAGGAACTTACCTCAACACAGTAAAGGCCATTTATGATAAACCTAAGGCCTACGTTATTCTGAAGGGAGAAAAATTGAATGCATTTCCTCTGAAAACAGGAACTATTCACTGCTTTTTAAAAACAAACAAAAGCTGGTTACTTAGTTATACTTATATATGATCCTGGATTCTGATCCCCTTCCCACTCTGAACAAAAAGGAAAAGCAACAAACAACCCTGCCGATTTATATATGGGTTTTTATGTTTACCTTAAAGCTATCCTCATCTGTTTCTATGAATGATGAAATGTTTACATTTCTTGGTTAAGGCCACAAAATTAATGATATTTAGCCCCATCTTTGACTCCATCATTGCATCCTATGAAGAAATAGAAGGAAAGAAAGGAGAAATTTGAAGACACAGACAGAACTTCTGCAGAGTTGCTCAGAATGAGCCTAGAAGTACGAATTATATCGGAACAATGCTGAGTGAAGATGCAAAGAGTAAAGAGATGACTTACAAGAATCTGAGACCAAAGTAGAAAAATGCAGAGATGCAAAAGTCTCATTTTAAAATGGAGCCACTTTTCATTAGTAGTATATATACTTTCCAAATCTATTAGCTGTTACAGAATTGTTTGGAGACCAAAGTGAATTATTCAGATAGAAATAGCAGAAAACTGTTCTACAAAATGTTCTTATTGTATGTTGCACAAAAATGTTGTTTAATGTTCATCACCACTTAGAACGGGCTCTAGGGCAGGCACCTCAGTGGAAAAATCCGTGTCATAGAAGAACAGTCAAGCATCATTGTAGTTTTTATGTTTATATCAAGATAATGATGTTTGAAAAATTCTGGAACATTGATTTGTATGAATAGCCTTAGAGGAAAATGATGCCAGGTATGAACTTTAATTCATTCTCATTGAAATTATTGCTACTAAAACAGAGTTAAGAACAGGTAAAACCCAAGGTGGTCATCCATGTTTTGGCATTACCCCTGGATAAAAAAGTTTATATATATTGATTGCTACTGTTTTGATAATGTTTCCCCCTCAACTGTATCTCTATATACTTCTAATAAAAAAAGAAAAAAAGAACTTATTGTAATTTTATCTGTTACAGCATATTTAAAATTTACTTTCTCTAGCATACTTTGAATGCTTTGTGTCATCCTCTACTTTTCTTTTTGTCTTCATTATAATGCATGTTTAGATTTACTAAAACTGGTTTAAAATTTTCTCTGAAGCATGTATTTGAATACCCAATGACAGAGAATAAGGAGTAAGATACCCATGTCTTTGAAACTTGGGTACTTAACAAAAATGCAAAATATAAGGCATAGGCATAGCAGAAACCTTGTGGTAGTAATATTGTATTATCGTCAGCAGCTCATTCTGGTGGAGAATGAATCACCCAATAGTGTGGCTAAGTTTTATCAAGTCTAAAGGGTTATTGTACAAATTGAATTGCTGATATTTATCTAAAAAATCCAACTGATTTAACTTTTTAATAAAATCCACATTTAATAATATTTGTAACTAAAATATTTAAATTCAAGCATAGAATTTTTAAAAGTCACATAAGTAAATTAGAAGCAAAATAATTTTAGAGCACTTTAACTTATTTTACAATGAACATTTGGAAGTGTATGAATAATTTGTTAAAATATAGAATACTTTCCATATCTTTCTTATTTTTTTATATTTGATAGTTTCCCATCAACACAATTTGAATTCAAAAAACCCTGTTCTCTTACCAATATTAGCATATATTAAAGGGATTTTGAATGATGAGCTATCACATCAGACCCTATTACTTTAGACTTCCCAGAAGCCTCTTTCTGGGCTACAGTCTGCCAGAGCAACCAGACAGAAAACCACTATACCAATTCCAACCTGACTGGCTTGGGCACAATAACATTACCTGTGCCCCAGTTGCCTTTCTGTCTGCCAGTGGTTAGAAAATGCTCTCCTTATCTTTATTTATGAAAGGCAAGAAAGAACTGCGTGGAGAAGAGTTTCTGTCTGGTTGTTCTGGCGGACTATTGCCCAGAAAAAAGCTCCTGAAAAGTCTAGAGTAAGAGGGTCTGATGTGATAGCTCACCATGTCTTTTTCAGGAAAAAGAATCATGAGATGAATGAGATTCCCAGCTCCATTGTAATGGCCGAATTAAAGAGGTGTCTCACCACCTGGATAGCAGCTCATAGCAGTTACAGGCAGAGGGACAGAGCCCATTTGGGGCAAGAGATCTTTGGGATGCTGATGGAGAAAACTGATTATTTCTTTTCCAGGCAAATGTCCCAACCTCTATCTCCTCAGGGCACATATTTCTGCCCATTGTTAGTTGATGGCTTTCAGCAGTGGGATAGTGGCAGTGTGATTATTCCAACAATACAAATTCAAGAGTTTTTGTTTTGTTTTGTTTTGTTTGAAACATGTGAAGTAAAAAAGTTAAACTGATTCTAAATATTTGTCCAAAGTCAAATGTGTCAATGGTAAAGAAGATCTCTTACATTATTTAAGTATAATTCAAGTTCAAAGTTTAAAATTATGGTAACAATGATTTAAAATTTTATCACTAGTTTAGATTCTACAAGATCATATAGAACCTATTTTTCTGTGCCTGTTGACCTTGAAGAACAGAGAATAGGATGATACTTAGCAGAGAGTAGAGAGGTAGGTAAAAGAGGAAAAGAAAAACGTTGGTCAAAGGGAGAAAGGTTCAGTTTGGAGGAATAAATTTTAGTCTATTGTACATCAAGGTGAATATAGTCATTAACCATGAAATATATATTTCAAATTGCAGATATGATAGATTTTAAATGTTCTCACCACAAAGAAGAGATATATTAATTTGTATAACTAAATCATACCACAATATATATCTTCTCTATCATAACATTCCATTGAACCATATATATATATAATTTTATTTGCCCATTAAAAAGTAATTTGTCATTTATCCTTTCATAATTTTTCATTGATGGACAGTCAAAGAAATTAGATATATAATTCTTAAAATTCCTTTTTTAATTTTATTAGCTGAATATGGAGTTACAGTTGAGGGAGAATCATTAACAAACTCAAGAACAAATGTATACTCACATAGTTAGCCAAGGCTGATGCCATTCCATGGTTCCCCCTGTTGGGTTCCCCATAGTTCCATGTCTCTCCCAAATGAACCCCTGTGTAAAATGGACTTCTTGTGGAGGTCAGAGATCTCTTTCTGAGTTGATTCCCCCATACTCCTACCCTCTAGTCTCCTAGATATCCTTCCTTATCTCTCCCCCTTTCCTGCACCCCCTCTCAATATCTACAGGTATCCTAGGCAAGGTTCCACTTGTTTGTGTAAAAATTCATACATGTTGAGGTTATTATTACCTTCTCCATCTAACATATTGCTTTTGGTTGTATTCTAGCTTCCACAAATGAGAGAAAACATTCAGCCCTTGAGTCTCTGAGATTGGGATACTTCACTTAGCATAATTTTTTCCCATGTCCATCCATTTGGCTGCAAAAGCCATAATATCATTTTCTCTAATGGCTGAGTAGTATTCCATTGTATATATGTACCACAGTTTTTGAATTTACTCGTCCAGTGAAGGGCATCTGGGTTGGTTCCATAGTCTAGCCATAGTAAATTGAGCTGCTATAAACATCAATGAAGTTGTGTCTCTATAATATGCTGATTTTAATTCTTTTGAAAAAAAAATACCCAGGAGTGGGATAGCTGGGTCGTAAGGTGGTTCCAGTCCTAAATTTTTGAGGAGTCTCCACACTGCTTTGCAGAGTGGCTGAACCAGTTTGCAATCCCACCAGCAATGTGACAATGTTCCTGTTTTCTCACAGCCCCTCCAGCATCTGTCATGGTTCGTATTCTTCATTTTTGCCATTCTGACTGGAGTGAGGTGGAATCTCATTGAAGTTTTGATTTGTATTTCTCTTATTGCTAAAGATATAGAGCAATTTATGGGCTTTCTAGACTGCATCTTGTGAGAAGTTTCTTTTTAGATCCATAGCCCATTTGTAGTTTGGATTATTTGTGATTTTGGTATTCAGTTTTTTAAATAATTTTATATTCTGGTTATTAGCCCTCTGTCCGAGGTGTAGCAGGCAAAGATTTTCTCTCATTCTGTAGGTTCTCTCTTCACACTTTTGACTAATTCTTTAGCTGTGCAAAAGCCTTTTAGTTTAATTGCATCCCATTCATTTATTATTGACTTTACTGCTCGCACTATGGGAGTTTTGTTAAGAAAGGTGCCGCCAATCCCCATGTCCTGTAGTGTTGATACTACTTCTTTTTCAAGTAAATTTAAAGTTGCTAGCTTAATATCTAGATCTTTGGACCATTTTGATTTAATTTTTGTGCAGGGAGAAAGGTAAGATCCAGTTTCAGTTGTTTACACATGGTTGTCCAATTTGTCCAACATCATTTGTTGAACAGGCTATCTTTCTTCCACACTATGTTTATGCCCTCTTTATCAAATATCAGATGGTTAAAGGTATGGGGGTTCATCTCAGAATCTTCTATTCTATTCCATTGGTCTTCAGTTCTGTTTTGATACCAATACAATGCTGTTTTTTTTTTTACTATGGCCCTGTAGTATAATTTCAGGTCAGGCATTGATATACCCCCTACTTCTTCCTTCTTGCTGAGTAATGTTTTGGCTAATCTGAGTTTTCTGTTATTCCATACGAACTTGAGAATTGCTTTTTCTATATCCATGAAAAATGACATTGGTATCTTAATGGGGATTGCATTAAATCTGTATAGGGCTTTGGGTAGAATGGACATTTTTATTATATTAATTATGCCTAACCATGAGCATGAACTATTTTTCCATCTATTCAGGTCTCCTGCAATTTCTTTTTTTAGTGTTTGATAGTTTTTTGTTGTAGACATCCTTAAGATCCTTTGTAAGGTTGATACCCAAGTATTTTATTTTTTTGGAAGAGATGGTGAATGGGACAGATTTCCTAATTTCTTCTTCTCTGGACTTGTTGCTGGAGAAAAGGAAAGCTAGTGATTTATTGATGTTGATCTTATAGCCAGCCACTTTGCTGAAATCACCTATAAGCTCTAGAAGTTTTCTGGTCAAGCTTATTGTGTCTTCTAGGCATAGAATGATGTCATCAGAAAATAGAGACAACTTGATTTCCTCTTTTCCTATATGAATTCCTTTGATTTCCTTCTCTTGCCTTATAGCTCTGGCAATGGTTTCAAGGTCTATATTGAAGAAGAGTGGTGACAGTGGACAACTTTGTCTTGCTCCTGAATTCAGTGGAAATGCTTTCAGTCTTTCTCCATTGAGGATAATGTTGACTTTGGGTCTGTCATAAATGGATCTAACATAGGTAAAGTATCTTTCCTTGATCCCTATCTTTTCCAGAGTTTTGAGCATAAAGTGGTGTTGAATTTTATCAAAGGCCTTTTCTGCATCCATTGAAATGGTTATTTGATTTTTATTTTTAATTCTGTTTAAGTAGTGAATTACATTTATTGACTTGTGTATGTTGAACCAGCCCTGTTATGCTGGAATGAAGCCATTTGATCATGATATATTATCTTTTTAATGTACTTTTGGATCCAGTTAGGTAGAATTTTATTATGGATTTTTGCATCTATGTTCATCAGGGAAATTGGTCTGTAGTTTTCTTTTCTTGATGTGTCTTTGTTGGATTTTGGTATCAGTATAATATTTGCTTCATAAAAGGTGTTTTTTGGAGTGCTCCCACTCTATCAATTTCATGGAAGAGCTTATAGAGCATTGGTATTAACTTCTGTGAAATTTTGGTAGAATTTTGTTGTATATCCATCCAGTCCTGGACTTTTCTTTTTTGGAAGAGCTTTGATTGCTGCTTTGATTTCGTTACCTGAGATAGGTTGGTTTAGATTTTCAATGTCCTACAGTGTTAATTGAGGGATGTCATATGTGGCCAAGCATCTGTCCATATCCTTCAGATTATCAAACTTGGCAGAGTACAAATTTTCAAAATAGATTCTGATAATCTTCTGCATTTTAATTGCCTCTTCTGATATCTCTATTATCATCTTTGATTTTGTTGATTTGCTTCACTTCATTCTTCCTTTTGGTGAGGTTGACAAGGTTCTGTTGATGCTGTTTATTTTTTCAAAGAACCAACTCTTTGTTTTGTTGATAATTTTATACTGTTTTTTTGTTCTCAATTTCATTGATTTCAGCTCTGACTTTAGTTATTTCCTGTCTTCTATTAGCTTTGGGATTGGATTGTTCCTCTTTGCAGGCATTTGAATTGTAGCATAAGACTATTTATTTGGACTATTTCTAGATTTTTGATGTATGCACTCAGAGATATAAATTTGCCTCTTAAGAATGCCTTCATACTATCCCAGAGATTTTGATGTGTTGTTTCCTCATTCTCATTAATTTCCAAGAATTTCTTGATTTCTGCTCTTATTGCCTCTTTTATCCATTATTGTTTAAGAGGGAATTATTTACTTTGCAAGTATTTGAGTAATTTCTGTTGTTTTTCTTATTGTTGATTGCTAAGATCATAGCATTGTGTCTGACAGGATACATGGGACTATATCAACTATTTTGTATTTGTTAAGATTACCTCAGTGAACTAGGATGTGGTCTATTTTAGAAAAGGATCTGTGAGCCACTGAGAAGAAGGTAAATTCAGCTGCCTTATGTTGGAATATTGTGTAGATATCTGTTAAGCTCAATTGAATAATAGAGTTGTTCAGATTGGAGATGTCTGCATTGATTTTTTGTTTTGATGATCTGTCTAATGTTGATAATAGTGTATTGAAGTCCCCCTATATTATTGTGTTGAGATCAATGAGGGTTTTAATGTCCTTGAGTATTTTTTCCATATACTTGGGGGAGTTGTAATTGGGGGCATAAAGGTTAATTATCATTACACCTTCTTGATAAGTTGTTCCTTTTAGTATGATGAAGTGTCCATCTTTGTCCTTTCTGACTAGTTTTAGGTGGAAATTAATTTTATCAGTTATTAGTATCACCACGCCAGCTTGCTTTTTTGGGTCGCAGCCCTGGTAGATATTTTGCCAACCTTTCACTTTCAGTCTGTGCCTATTTTTGAGTGTGAGGTGTGTCTTCTGTAGACAACATATTGTTGGATTTTGTTTTTTGATCCAGTGAGCCAATCTGTGTCTTTTAATTGGGGCATTGAGACCATTCACATTCAGAGTTAGAATAGATATGAGAAACTGAGTCTCAGACTTTGTGACTATTGCACAGTTTTGAGCCGTCTTGGGAATCTTTTGGTGTGTAATGTGGTTATTGACACTCATTTGTTCAAGGATTTAGGGTATTATTAGCATTTTCTTTTGAATGAAGAATATCCTTGAGAATATTCTGTAGTGCAGGATTTGTATTCCTATATCTTGCTAACCTGAGTTTATCATTGAAGTATTTAATTTTCCCATCACATTTAAAGCTGAGTTTTGCAGTGTATATTAATTTTGGCTGAAAAGTGTTGTCTTTCAAGGCTTGAAAAACATCGTTCCAAGTTCTTCTGGCCTTCATTGTCTGATCTGAAAAATCCATAGTGATCCTAATTTGTTTGCCTGCTAATGTGATTTGGGGCTTTTCTCTAGCTGCTTTTAGAATTCTCTATTTTCTCTGTTATTCATTTTATATATGATATATCTGGGTGAATTTCTCATTTGATTAGGCCCGTTTGGTGTCCTATAATTGTCTTGGGTGTGATATTCTGGGTCAATTCTAATGTAAGGGAAGTTCTCTTTTATAATTTCAGTTAGAAAGTTCTTAATGCCCCTTGTTTGCCTTTTGAAATTTTCATCCAGTCCAATGATGCTCAGATTATTTCTCCTCATCTTGTCAACTATCATTTGGTAGTTCTGTTCATGTATTGTAAGTTTCTTCTCTTGTCTCTCCTCCTTGAACTCAGCATCGCTTAGCCTATCTTCATTATTTGATGTATGTTCTTCAAGAGCTGAGGTTCTATTTTCAGTGGAGTTTACTCTGGTGTTAGTATCTTCCAGTGAAGATTTGATTTGGTTGATGTTGTTTTCAGTTCTAATAGCTCTGTTACATCTTTTTTCAGGGTGTCTAATTCTTTATAAAGCTGATCTTTCATCTCATGGAATTGCTCCTTTATTTCCTTATTAAAGTTGTCTTTCCTCACTTGAAATTGATCTCTGATCTCTTTCCTCAATTCTTTCAACTCTTTGATTGAGTTACTATTCATAATGTTGATACAATTTCTTTGCTTTTCATCTAGAGCCTCGATCATGGAGTCCTTGGGTGGGGAGCTGTGTGGTTGTTGAGAGGAGTTTTTTTCCCTTTTCCTCATTTTCAGATACAGGGGGTGTGTCTTGAAGACCGATTGTATTACTCTTTCAAGGTAATTGGAACTTCTTAAGGTTTTACTTCATTAGGATGTGGTGCTATTTGGGCAGCTCAGATCTATACCTACCAGTCCAATCGGTGAGGAATTGAGAGCCTTTAGACTTATATACTAGATAGCTTCAACTAAAACAGTTATGATGATGATTAGCACCTATAGGAGGGGTTTTCTTTGATAAGAGTTCTCACAATATATTACAATAGCAAGCAATTACCCATTTTGAAGAATGCCCCTTTCTTCAGTTAGCAGGACCTCTGTAAGTAGGGAGAAGAAATGACTTGAAAGCCCAGGAGGTGAGGTTGGGTGGTAGTTTAGAACTCTTTACTTAGAATAAGGAGGAACAAGGGTATAGGATGGTGTATGTTATTCAAGTAGGAATAAGGAAAACATAGAAATGGGATGTGGGTGGGGTTAAGACTTTGGATGAGGATGAGAGAGAACAGTGTATATTTTAGGAATTGCCAGAGAACAGGGGAAGAAGAGGTTAGTATGACATGTGATTCTCTTTGACCCAAGGAGACTGAGGGCTAGTTTGCTATCATGAAGTGTTTTCTTGGTCAGCCCCCCAACACTATGGAGACAGCAGTTGAGTTCGAGAAGACACAGAGACAGTAGAAGCCAACCACCAATACATACAAACAAAAAATATATACATCCCTGAACACCAAATTCAGTAATAAAAATAAAGTAAATAAGGATTAAAAAAATTAAAAAATTAAAAATTAAACAAGTTAAAAACACTAAACAGCTGCAGGATGCACATTAAAAAAGAAAAAAAAAAACCTCACTAGTTGGGAAAGTTCTGAGTCTTTGCTCCCTAGGTCAGTGTGAACCATGGGGGGATGCATTCATATCTGCCCTCTAGCTGGAGACTTCCCAGTTGAGTTTACAGGGGGAGATGCAGCTTGGTAATCTTTGGTGGTCTTGGGTTTTCCTAGAGGATCTACTGAAAATTTTCTGCTGCAGAAGGGTAGAAGACCCTGCCCTCTCCCACTTCTTGTGAGACTAGAGTTCAGCACCACCTCAGCTGTGTTCCTGGGCAGATTGTTTTCTGCCTGACCAAACTCCTGATCTTCTTAAGCTGGGCAGTCTAGTAGATTCTGGTGTAGATGTGTGGGACTCTGACTGTTCCAAGGAGAGTGGCCAGTCTGAAGCTAGATTCCTCGAGATCATGGATGTCCTGCTCTGGATGTCTTGTGATCTTCAGAGTCCCCAAGAGCTGCTTTGTGTGTTTGTTAGAGTACTAGCAAGAGAAGATGTGCATGAAGGAGGCTCCAGGCTAACTGGGCCAGTGTTTATGTGGTTCTCAATTGCAACCACTAGGGGGCGTCCCACCTGAAGAGCTCAGGATCTATGGAGTCGGCGATGCACAGAGCTTAGAGGCTGAAGGAGAGCCCAGGTTGCTCCTTTTGTTCAAAGGTTCCTGAGGCTGATATCAGACCCTTTCTTATTCAAGAGTTAAAGGCAGCTTTTGGAGAGACTGAAGCAATTGGCCCCCTTGAAAGAAATATGCCCTACTGAGCTGAGTTCTGTTCACAGACTCCTCCATTCAGGCATGTAAAATGGCAGGCAGGAGGCCTTGTTCATCCCACAAGCTGGAGAGGGGCTTTACAGTACCACACAGCCCCCTGGGCAGACGGAGAGGACACAGCGCTCAGATGTGGTTCTTTGTTCCTGGAGACTAAGGTCCCTAGTCCTTGCATGAATGCTGGGTCTGGTTTCACTTTTGCCCAAGTGAGTGACCAGCCCCATCCTCAGGAAACCTCAAAATGGTGGGCAGAGCCAGCCAGCTGCAATACATGGAGAGCTGCTGTAGGATCACTTTTGGGAGTGATTAAAACCCAGAGCCTTAAGAGTCAGCTGTTACAAACTGGGCATGGTAGTCTGGAAAGGTGTACCCAGCAGTAACCACGTTAGTTTACTGAAGCCCTGCTTCCTCCCTTCCGGGATGCTCCCCACCTTCCAGCTGTGGAGCCATCAGCAAACAGATCTGGAGAGGAGCTTCGCAGACCCACACAGCCCCCTGGGCAGATGGCCAGAACACAGAGTGGTTAGATGTGCTTCTCTGATCCCAAAGACTGAGCTCCCTAGTCTGTGTGTAGATGATGGGTCTGGTTTCATTTTTGCCAAGTGAGTGACCAGTCCCTCCCTCAGGTAAACCTTAAAATGGGGGGTGGAGCGGGCCGGCTGCGAAGCTCAGAGAACAGCTATAGGTTCACTATTGTGAGTAATTAAATCATTTCCAGAGCTTGAGAATCACCTTTTATAAACTGTGGGTGTGGCTACCAAGTTAGAATACTTGTGCTCTGGTTCCTCTCCTCTGGGATAGCTCCCTGCTCCTGGCTGTGGAGCTGATTGAGTGGGCGTGACAAATTCACTGTTTAGATTCATTAATGCAAAGCTCTTTTCCTTGGTATTAAAGTTGTGGGGGGGAGAGTAATGAACAATCCACACACCAAGAGCCCTGTCCTACCATTGGATACTGCCTCCCAGTCCTGGAGCATGGAGTTTTACTCTGGAGCATCTCGGGATCACTAATGATGGGTTCGGAACCATGTTTGATCCCCCTCTTAAAATTTCTTGATTAAGAATTGCAAATATGTGTTTTAAGCAAGATTAATACAACAAACTATGTTTGAGAAATAGTGTGTATTTTTTTCTTTTTTTTTAATTTTAATTTTTATTTTTGAGCAACCATACAAATTTTTAGCAAAATGATATAAAATGTGTATAGTTTCTGGATACTAGATTTACCCCCAGGAGTGCCCCCCCGCAATTTCCCACCCATATCCCTCCCTTCCCTTACCCACAATATGTCAAAAAAGCATTAGGCTGTATAACCTTACACCTTATCTGGATTTAACACATGATAATAGACCACCTTTCTCAGTGGCCAGGGTCTAGTTCCAACCTCCACAGATGAGTGGAGACATTTTTATATATATGGCTATAGTATATACAGTGACATTTACAACTACTTGGAATGTATCTTGCTTTATCTCAGTTCCAACATTTCCCCTTCTCCTCCCTTCCTATCATCCCCTGTTATTCTTCAAAATATTTGACAATAGAATTAAACATTTACGTTTTTGTACAGGTATGCAGCATAGTTTGTTCAAATATCATATAAAGTATCTTGCAACTGTATCTCATAAATATTAATATTTTGTATTTTTATTCTATGGTTCTAATACGTGAGTTTGTCTGTTTTACTCCCAAGCCTGGGTTTAGGTCCAGCCTCCACAAATGAGGGATACCATTCGGCCCTTGACTCTGTATTTGGCTAAATTCGCTCAGCATGATTTCTCCCAGTGCTATCCATTTACCTTCAATAGATGCAATATCATTGTTTCTAATAGCTTAGTAGAACTCCATTGTATATATATAACAGAGCTTTTGGATCCATTCATCCAGTGAGGGGCATCTGGGTTGGTTCCATAATTTAACTATTGTAAATTGAGCTGTTATGGACATGGATTTTGCTGTGTTGCTGTAATGTGCTGATTCTAATTCCTCTGGGAAAATACCCAGAAGAAGGATAGCTGGGTCATATGGTGGATCCAACCCTAATTTTTTGAGGCATCTCCACACTGCTTTCCAGAGTGGCTGGACCAGTCTACAATTCCACCAAGATTGTGCTAGTGTTCCTATCTTTGTGCAACTTCTCCAACATTTGTTATTGTTTATATTCTTCATCTTTGGCAATCTGACTGGAGTTAGGTGAAATCTTAACATAGTTTTGATTTGTATTTCTCTGATTACTAGTGATTTAGAACACTTTCTCATGTATTCATTGGCTTGCTCAATGTCCTCTGTTGAGAAGTTTCTGTTTAGTTCTCTGGCCCATTTATTGATTGGATTTTTTTGTGTTTTTGTTATTGACTTTTTTGAGTTCTTTGTAAATTTTGGATATTTATCCCGTCAGAGGTATGATAGGCCACGATTCTCACCCATTCTGTAGGTTGTCTCTTGACTGTTTTGACTATTTTCTTGGCTGTACAGAAACTTTTTAGTTTAATGGCACCCCACTCGTTGATTTTTTTAACTGTAACTCTCTCCCTTTATGAGTCTTTTTGAGGAAGTCACTGCCAACTCACATATGCTGGACTGTTGGTCCTAATTTTTCTCTTTGCAGTTATATGGTAGCTGGTTTAATTCCTAATTCCTTGATCCATACAGATTTGATTTTTGTGCAAGGTGAGAGATAAGTATCTAATTTCAGTTTTATGCAGGTGGCTGACCAGTTTGTCTAGCACCATTTGTTGAATAGGCTGTCTCTCCTCTGTGTTATATTTTAACCTTCTTTGTCAAAGATCAGATGTTTAAAGGTTTATGGGTTTGTCTCAGAGTCTTCTATTCTTTTCCATTGGTCTTCATTCCCATTTTGATACGAGCACCATGCTGTTTTTAAAACTACAGCTCTATAGTATAATTTAAATCTGGTATTGCAAAACTACTTGTTTTGTCTTTCTTGCTTAGTAATGTTTTGGCTATTCTGGGTTTCTGGTTGTTCCATATGAATTTGAGAATTGCTTTTTCTATATCTACAAAGAATGACATTGGAGTCTGGATGGGGATTGCACTGAATCTGTTCAGTGCTTTTGGCAGAATGGTCATTTTAATCATATCACTTCTGCCTAACTAAGTGCATGGAATATCTTTACATCTTCTCAGGTCTTTTGCAATTTCTGTTTTCAGTGTTCAATAATTTTCCTTGTAAAGGTCTTTTACTTCTCTTGTTAGATTAATTCCCAAGTACTTTATTCTTTTAGAGGATACTGTGAATGGGACCAGTTTCCTAATTTCTCCTTCTGCCCTAATATTGTTGGTATATAGGAAAGCTATATATTGATTTATGTGTGTTGATCTTGTAGCCTATTTTGCCAAACCTGTTTATTAGCTCTAGCAATTTTCTGGTGGAGTTTTTTTGATCTTCCAGATAGAGGACTATGTCATCAACAAAAAAGGATAGTTTGATTTCCTCCCTTCCCATTGATTTCTTCCTCTTGCCTGATTGCTCCAGCCAGGGTCTTGAGGACTGTATTGAATAAAAATAGTGAAAGCGGGCAGCCTTGTCTTGCTCAGTGGAAATGCTTTCAACCTTTCTCCATTTAGTATTTTACTAGCTGAGGGTTTGGCATATATGGCTTTTACAAAGTTAAGATAAGTTCCTTTGATTCCTATTTTCTCCAGCATTTTGAGCATGAATGGCTGCTGGATTTTATCGAAGGCCTTTTCTGCATCTATTGAGATGATCATATGGTTTTTGTCCTTAATTCTGTTTAAGTGATGAATTGCATTTATTGATTTGTGTGTGTTAAACTAGTCTTGCATACCTGGATGAAGTCAACTTGATCATGATGAATTATATTCTTGATGTGTTTTTGAATGTGGTTTTCAAGAACCTTATTAAGGATATTTGTATCAATATTCATGAAGGATATTGGTCGTAGTTTTCTTTTTTTCAATGTGTTTTTGTTGGGTTTTGGTATCAGAGATATGGTTGCTTCATAAAAAGTGTTAGGGAGAGTTCCCTCTTTTTGAATTTCTTGGAATAGCTTCATGAGGAGAGGTGTTAGCTCTTCTTCAAAGATCTGGTAAAATTCAGTGAAGAATCCATCAGGTCCTGGACTTTTATTCTTTGGAAGACTTTTAATTGCTGTATGGATTTTGGTGCCTGTTTTGGGGCTGTTTAAGATTTCAATGTCATCTTGTGTCTATTTGGGGATGTTGTATGTGTCTAGAAATTTAGCAATGTCAACCAGATTATCTGATTTAAAGGAATATAATTTTTCAAAGTATTTTCTGTTAATCTGCTTGAGTTCAGGGGAGTCAGGGTTGATCATCCTATTATTGTTGGTGATTTTGTTGATTTGCTTTGATTCATTCTTTCTTTTAGTGAGATTAGCTAGGGGTCTATCAATTTTATTTACTTTTTCAAAGAAGCAGCTCTCTGTTTCATCAATTCTTTTTATTGATTTTTTGTTCTCAATCATTGATTTCAGCTTTGATCTTAATTATTTCCTGTCTTCTGCTGGCTTAGGGATTTGACTGTTCTTCCTTTCATGGAGATTTGAGTTGGAGCATAAGCTTATTTGTTAGAGCTCTTTCCTGATTCTTAATGTGGACACTTAGTGCAATGAATTTTTCCCTTAAGAATACTTTCATGCTGTCCCAGAGGTTTCGATATGTTGTGTCTTTATTCTCATTCTCTTCCAAGAATTCCTTAATTACTGTTCTCATGTCTTCTTGGATCCATTCTCCATTTAATAGGGTGTTATTCAATCTCCACATATATGTGTTTTTTATGGCATGGTTTTTGCTATTAATTATTAGGGTCATGGCATCATGGTCTGATAGGATACATGGAATAATATTTACTTTTTTATATTTGCTGAGATTTCCTTTGTGAACTAGAATATGATCTATTTTGGAGAAGGATCTATGTGCTGCTGAGAAGAAAGTATATTCTGCCAATTTGGGGTGGAATATTCTGTAGATGTCCATTAAGTTTGATTTCTGGTATTATTTAGACTGGAGATCTCTTTATCATTTCTTTGATTTGTTGATCTGTCTATTGGTGGTAAAGGAGTGTTAAAGTCTCCCAGTACTATTGTGTTGAGGTCCACAAGTGGTTTTATATCTTGGAGTATTTTTTTCCATATAGTTGGGGGCATTGGTATTTGGAGAGTACATATTTACTATGGTTATCTCTCCAGTTGTATTGTTCCCTTTACTAAAGGATGTAGTGGCATTCTTTATCTCTTGATTAATTTATGTTTGAAAACCACTTTGTCAGATATAAGAATTGCAACTCCAGCTTGCTTTGGGCCATATCCCTGGTAGATTTTCTTTCCATCCTTTCACCCTTAATCTGTGGATGTCACTGGCTGTAAGGTGGGTTTCCTGTAAGCAGCATATTGTTGGATTTTGTTTTTTGATCCAATATGCTGGTCCTTTTGATCGGTGCACTGATACCATTCACATTAAATGTAGAATTGGTATGTGGTTGTGGATCATATACATTGTAATTTATTAGTAAATTCTGTGTGTCTTAATTGTCTGTTGATAGCCTGTACCTTTATTGAATTTCCTCTGATTGTGGGTTTCATATTGTTCTCGAATCTGAAGTTTATCTTTGAGAATGCTTTGTAATGCTGACTTTCTGTTCACGAATGCTGCAAGTTTGTTCTTATCATGAAAAGTTCTTTTTTCCCCCCTCAAATGTGAAGCTGAGTTTTTCTGGGTGTAGTATTCTTGGGTGCATATTGTGTTCATTCAGGCCTTGAAAGATCTCCTTCCAAGATCTTCTCACTTCCAGAGTTTGAACTGAAAAGTCATGTGATTCTGATTGGTTTGCCTCTGAATGTGATTTGTCATTTCTCCCTTACTGCTTTCAATATTCTTTCCTTGATTTCCCTGTTGTACATTTTGAATATGATGTGTGTTGGTGAGCTTCTCATCTGATTTGGCCTATTTCATGTCCTATAAGCTTCCTGGATGAGCATATCTGACTCTATTTTTATATGGGCAAAATTTTCTTTAGCAGTTTCCTTGAGAATGTTCTGTATCCCTTTCATTTTTGTTGAAATTTCTTTCTCTGTCTCAATTACTGTTATATTGTTTCTTCTCATTTCATCCCAGGTATTTTTAAAATTCTGTTCATGTTCTGTGAGTTTTTTTTTCTTTTTTGTCATCCATGTGCTCTAGTTTGCTCAGCCTGTCCTCATTGTCAGAAGTTCTCTCTTCAAAAGCTGAGGTTCTATTTTCTATACAACTTAGTCTATTATTAAATTTTTCCATGGTTCTTCTCTTGACATTGACTACAGATTTTAGCTCTATTACTTCCTTTTTGAGAATGTCTATTTTTCTGATGAGGGTTTTTCATCTCTTGAGTCTTCTCACTTAGTGCCTTCATTATATCTTCTTTTAGTTCATTGTTCCTTTTACTAATCAGATCATTGATAATATTTCAAGGTTTTCATCTTGACCTTTATCCATGACATCCTTTTTGGGGGAGTTTTGGGTTTGAGGCGAACCTCTCCTTGTTTGATTCTTCATTTTAAAGAGCTTCTTGTGTATATCTGAATTGAGATTTCCTGAGGGGGAAGTAGGCGGTTCCCCAGGTGGTTTTTCCTTGCAAGTCAAATGATCAGATGAGCCACCAACTCTTTGATGATCACCTTCTTCCAGATGCTGTTTCTGCTGGATCCTCGTATTGCTCTACCTTTTGGTTCCAGGCTCAAGGTTGCAAATATGAAACTACCAAAATGGAGACTTCCTTTCCAGCAGGACTCAGAAAGGCCCCAACAGAATGTGGGGTTTAGGTAAATGGAGCTGCTCCAGGTGGTTAACCTCCCCTGATTGGTCCTGAGCAGGGCTGCTCTGGACAGGGGTCCAACTGGTGGTATCCTGAGTGCCTCTGGCTGGACTCAAGCAGGCCCTGAAAGGAACGTGGCGCATCAGTAGCTGGTGGCTGCTCCAGGTGGGAATCTCCCCTTGTAGGTCCTGAGCAGGGCTGCTCTGGATGGGGCTCTACAGGTGGTGTCCTGAGTGCCTTCTGGCAGGCCTCAAAGAGGTCTCAACTAGATTGCGCGCTGTGGAGTCAGTGGGGCTGCTCCAGGCCAGGAACCTCCCCTGGTTGATCCTGAGCAGTGCTACTCTGGATGGAGGCCCTACCTGAGCACCTTCTGGCAGGACTCAAACAGGTGTATTATGTTTCTGATGTGTTTTTGGATACATTTTGCTAGGGTTTTGTTAAGGAATTTTGTGTCTATATTCATCATGGAATTTGGCATGTAATTTTCTTTTCTTGATGTGTCTTTTTTGAGTTTTGGTACCAGGGTTATGGTTGCCTCATAAAAAGTGTTTGGGGGTTTCTATCCCTTTCAATTTCATGGAATAGCTTACTAAGTAGAGGTGTTAATTCTTCTGTAGAAGTCTGGTAGAACTTAGCTGAGAATCCATCAGGTCCAGGGCTTTTCTTCTTTGGAAGGGCTTTGATTGCTACCTGAAATTGGTCTGTTGAGCTATTTAATATTTACATGCATCAGTTTGGGAATGCCATATTTGTTTAATATTTATCCATGTCCTCTAGATTCTCCAACTTGGAGGAGTACAGTTTTTAAAAAAAAGTTTCTGATAATCTGGATTTCAGATAAGTCAGTGGTGATATCTCCATTTTTGTTTCTGATTTTATTGATTTGCTTCATTTCATTCTTTCTTTTGGTGAGATTGGCTAGGGGTCTGTCAATTTTATTTACTTTTTGAAAAATCATCTGTTTGTTTCATTGATTCTTTGTGTGTGTGTATGTGAGAGAGAGAGAGAGAGAGAGAGATGCAGTTAAATGCAGTTAAAACAATACATACAATGAAATTTATAGTGTTAAATGCTTATAGTAGGAAATAAGATATGTCTTAAATCAGCAATCTTAACATTTCTACCCTGAAAAGATAGAAAAAGTAGAGCAAGTTTAATCTGACGCAAAGAGCTAGGGGTAAGCCAGGCATGGTGATGCATACCTGTAATCTGGGTCTTGGTTTCCCGACCCTTAGTTGTGTATGTGGTACTGGGATTTGAACCTGGGTCCTTGTGCATGCCAGAACTCCTGAGCTACTACTTCAGTCCTTCACTGATTGTTTTTTTTTTCTTAATTTCATTGATTTCAGCTCTGATCTTAGTTATTCCCTGTTTTCTATTAGATTTGGGACTTGATTATTCTTCTTTTTGTAAAGATTTGAGGCATAGCATAAGTTTATTTATTTGGCTTCTCTCCTGATATTTGATGAAGGCACACAGTGCCTCTTAAGAATGGTCTCATACTATCCCAGAATTTACAATATTTTGTACCTTTATTTGCTTTCATTTTGAAGAATTGATTTCTGTTCTCATTTCCTCTTTGTTTCATTCTTCATTTAAGATGGTATTATTCAATTTCCATGTATTTGTGTACTTTCTGTGTTTTTTTTCTTATTGTTAATTGCTAGGATCACACTGTTGTGGTCTGATAGGATATGTTTGATTATATCGACTTTTTTTGTATTTGCTAAGATTGCATTTATGGATGAAGATCTGATATATTTTGGAAAAGAACCCATATGTTTCTAATAAGAAGGTAAACTCAGCCAATTTTGGATGGAATATTGTGTAGATGTCTGTTAGGTCCATTTGATTTATAAAGTTATTTAGTCTGGAGACTTCTTTGTTGATTTTTCTGTTTTGATGATCTATCTGTTGGTGAAGGTGTATTAAAATCCCCCAATATTATTGTGTTGAAATCTATAAGTGGTTTAATGTCATGGAGTAATTCTTTGACATATTTGGGAGCACAGGAGTTTATTGTATAAATGTTAACTATGGATACGTCTTCTTGATGTAGTGTTCTCTTAACTAAGATGTAGAAATCTTCTTTGTCTTTTTTGACTAATATTTGATTGAAAACTACTTTGTTGGATATGAGTATCACAACACCAGATTGCTTTTTGGGCTGTACATGTGATAAAATTATTTTCAACCCTTTACCTTCTATCTGTAGCTTTCTTTGGCTGTGAGGTGAGTCTTCTGTAAACAGCAAATTGTTGGATTTTGTTTTTTGATCCAGTCTGCTAATCTGTGTCTTTTGATTGGAGCATTGAGCCCATCACACTCCATGTTAAAATAGATATGTGATTTTAGTTCTCTGACTTTGTGACCTTTGCTGTATTTTGTGCCATCTTAGATAACTTTTAGTGAGTTATGCTTTATTAACTTTCCTCTGTGGACTTTGGGAGTTATTTGATTATTTCTCTGAAGTTTGTCTTTGAGTATTCTTTATATAGCTGGTTTTGTGTGCTTGTATGTTGCTAATTTGTTCTTATCATGTAAAATTTTTATTTCCCTATCAAATTTGAAACTGAGTTTTGCTGGCTATTGCATTTTTGGCTGACAATTATTTTCTGTCAATATTTGAAAATTTTTGTTCCATTCTCTGCTCACCTGTATGTTCCGGTTGAAGAATCCACAGTGATCCTTATTATTTTGCCTCTGAATGTGTCTTGGTGTTTTTCTCTTACCACTTTCAATATTGTTTCCTTATTTTCTCTGTTATTCATTTTGAATATGATGTGCTTTAGTGAGTTTCTCATTTGGTTAGGTCTATTGTCTGTCCTATAGGCCTCTTGAATGTGTATAATCTGGATCTATTCTGAAATGGTGGAAATCTTTGATTTTCCCATTGAGAAAATTCTTTATACCATTTATTTGTTGTTTGATGTTCTCCTCACCCCAGTTACTCTCAGGTTATTTCTTCTGATCACATCTCATACGTCTTAAAAATTCTGATCATGCTCAGTACTTTTTTTCCCTTGTCTATCCTCCTTCCATTCAAGATTATTCAGTTCTCTTCATTATCAAAGTTCTTTCTTCAAGAGATGAAGTTCTATTTTCTGCTGAGTTTACTCTGATATTAATATCTTCCCTTGAGCTTTGAATTTGGTTGACTTATTTTTCAATTCTAAGAGCTCTGCTACATCTCCTTTCAGAATGTGTAGTTCTTTATCAGACTGGTCTTTCAGTTCCTGAAATTCCTCTCTTATTTCCTTCCTTAAATCTTCTTTTAATTATCTCATCATTTTAATCATCAGATTGTTGATACCTTTTTCTAGGTTTTCATACATGTATCTATTCATGGGTTTCTTGATGGGGGAGTTTGGATTTGAGGAGGAAAACTGCTTATCTTTTTCTTCATTTTCAGTGCTGGAGAGTGGGGCCTGTGAGGCCTTTCTGGTTATTTTACTTTGGGTATTGTCGATGAGTTGTGGGGTTATTGTCTCTTCGGTAACTTGAGCTGGAGTGAAATTTGTAAAGCTGAGATTAGTAGTAGGCTCCCCAACCTGTGATTATTTTATTTACCGTTATGACTTCTAATAACTTGTGAGATAAGGCAAAAGAGATATGAGTAGCCAATGAGTACAATAAACAGCGTCAATCTGGTTATTTTGTCCCTTCTGTAATTATTACAATGTTAATTGCCACCTAATTGGGATAGGGGAGAACATCAAACAACAAATTAACAGCATAAAGAACCTTCTCAATGAAATATTTAGAAAAACTTTCCCCCGTATCAGAATTGATCCAAAAGTTCAAAGTCAAGAGGCCTATAGGACAACAAATAGAGAAACTTGCTGAGAGTCATCATGTACAAAATGAGTAGTGGAGAAAACAATGAAAGAATACTAAAATCAGTAAGAGAAAAAAATACCAGATCACATTCAGAGGCAAACCAATAAGGATTTGGTAGGATTTGTAACAAGGAATGGTAGGATTAGTAATTATGATAAGTTACAACACTATTAACTATCAGACTATGTCTGGATTAGAAGCAAACAAGCATTATAAAGTTTGACATTCACATCAGATTTCCAATAATGCCCTCAATAGGGATAAATAGTATAATCACTCAAAGCATACAGTAAGCATTGTTGAACTTGTTAATCTGTTCTCTTTGTAGTCAATGTGCTATTTAGCTATCACTTATAGAGGAAAGATGTGGTTAGCAATTATTTCCAGATGGAGCTAATTGATGTTAAGCTTACAGGCACCTGAAAGTAAAGAAAAGAGGTAGGACAGTGAACAAGGGAGCTATATAGCTCTGGCCTCCAGTGGTGTGGTGAGTACTAACATTTGCATCAAAGAGAATGTTCAAGGGAAAGGTAAGAAAAAGTAAGATGAAAGAAGAAACAAGTTCGCAGCAACAACACTTACTACACACAAATAGGCACACACATTAAAAAAAACTCAAATTCTGATGTACAGTCTTGGAGCTCCCTCTTCTAGTCACAA
>PVKS010009509.1:0-63756 GCA_004027875.1 Aplodontia rufa | reverse complement strand
CAACCATAAAAATCTTTTGGAAAACTAGCTACAAGGAAGTAGAAATAAAATAGCTACAATGTGGAGTGATAGAATGAAGAGACCTCTATAGAAAACACACATCCAAGTTTATGGGGCAAGATGATAATCAGTGGAGAAGACAAGACAGAAAATGCCAGCAGAAATGAGAGGTATCTGGTAGATTGGCATTCCTAACAAAAAGGGATATTAGAGAAAAAAGGTAATGGATGAGAGAAAGAATCAACACACAGAAAATGCTAAGGCACCAAAATGGGGCATGGGGAATCTAAGCATGCCGTATTCAGTGGTTCCAGTTGTCATGTTCTGGCACTGCAAACACAGAACGCAGCACCTGACCCACATCACAACCTGCGAACGGCCATCTGGGAAACAGCTACCCAGTGTCCTATTTACAGCATAACATACAGCATTGTTATGTTATTACATAACAATACTTCTCTATTATTCAGTGATTATTGCTTTTTTAAAATCCTCTTCCTGTGGCTGGAGCGGTGGCTTAGTGGTTATGGTGCTTGCCCAGCATGCGTCACTACGCAAGTTCAAACCCCAGCACCACATATCAACGAAGTCTCAGAGCAACGAAAGCCACATGAAAAACTAAGTAAAATTGATTCTCTCTTTCTCTCTCTCAAAAAAAAAAATAAATAAAATCCTCTTCCTTTCTTTATACTTCAGTTGTTCACCAAATCACTACTACTCTAAGAGATCACAAACTTCTACCTCCAGTCGACATATGTTCCAAAAAATCAATAAGCAAAGAAGGTAGTAAGATATGTTACCAAGTATCCTCCTATTTTCTTTTAGGCTTAGACTGTAAGAGCCAGTTACTTTTATAGAACCCAAGAGGAAACTGTCATCACAGAAATTAGTTCTATATAAATTCATATCTACCTAGAACTGCCTTTGCCAGTCTCAAAGGACAATGTTAAAAAGGAACTGCAATGAATGTATGTGTCTACAAAAAGTCAGTGCCTATAAAGACAAAAACTGAGTAGAAGCATTTACTAAAGCTGCTGTCATATTCTGTATCAGCCAGGAATAAACCACCTCTAATATGGCAAGCATGCAATAAATACCTAATGCTCAGTACAATTATCAAAGGAATGTTTACCAAATGCAATTATCTTTTCATGCTTAAGCATTTATCAATACTCTTACAAACAGAATTCTACCATCTACCAAATTTTAAAGTAACACATTACATATTAGCCCATTTTAAAGTGGAATTTATAACATTCTGAGTAAATCAGAATCTTGGAATGGTATTTGAAATTTTTCAACTATCAATCTGTTGTCTCATTAGTTGTATTTGTTAGAGTCTAACATGACATGCTTTAGTTTCAAAAGCATGTAGATTTTTAAACTGCTTCCACTGAAACCTAGCCTCAGGCTACTGAAATGTATCAGAAATAATGTCAGAATTGATTTCAGAAAGACTAACCAGGAATTCCCTCATTAAGGGATTATCTGCTGTTGAAATATTTTTATCTTCATGTTGGGGAAAAATAAAACTTTCCATAACACAAAATAATTATCTTCTTCTAAATCTAAGGCAAAGTACTATGCGCCAACCTAAAAAGCTGTCCATGTGGGGACAAACACTCAGAATATGTGCTAAAATGAAACATCTGTCTACAATGAGAGTATTTAACTTGATAAACCAATGCTACTTGTATCCATTTGAATCAAGAGACAAGAAGGTTATGAAACAAAATCAGACCTTAAAACAAAAACTTTTCATTAAAAAAAGGGAAAGCTAATGATCAAAAGGTCTAAAATCTGGAATTTCTCCCCAAAGTCTGCAGACACTGGAATCCAAGCAGAAGAACTCAGACAGTAACCTGCTGGTCCTTGGGACCAGATGGTCAAGCCAACACAATCCCTTAAGTCAGCTCTCATAAGTATGTGTTGGAAGTGTAAGAGGAGAGGGGAATATATGAATGTGGGGGAAGTACCAGTCTCCAGAAGTGGACCACATACTGGAGGAATTTGCATGAGATTTCTTCTGCTTGGCAACAGTAGTATTTATGCCCCTGAAACTTTGTCTAAAATGCCTAAGTATTCTATAGTTAGTTACTTTCAGAAGCAAGAACTATGGTTAAATATAGCCTTTTTTTACAAGTATATTGAATGACTTAACAAAGGTCCTCTATAAACTCAGGTCAAAGATATTTTAATATGTTGTAAAAAATAATATAGGTATAAATAATGGATAAAATAATTTAGACCTCTTCTTGAAAGGTATTTCATTTTGACCAAGAAGTAACAGTAAATATTATAGTGCAAAAAAAGATAATAAAGAAGAGCTAGTAATGCTAGGATTTTTAACCACCAGCTATTAATGTTACAGTAACCATACTAACAATGGACTAAGATGCTAATAGTCTAAAACCCTTCAGTCTAAAACCCTCAAGTCATCTGTAGTATAAAGTACAATCTATTTACATTATTACAGATATATTCCAATGGAAACATTAAATAATTCATAACAATCATATTTTATAATACTTTTTAAAAAATCTGATTTACTAATCCTTAATTTTATTGGGAAAGGAAATACCAAGATTATTAAAAAAAAAACAGCAACAACTTCTCAATTATGAAACAAAAACCTAAGAAATTTATTAGCTCAATGTATGAAAATCACAATAATGTCATATAGATAGCTTCCTTTCTCTTACAGTCAAAATCCCTCATGGTTTCTGATAGGAAGAAAACTATTGAATCTGTTATATATGTTCCAAATGTCTAAACTACCTCACCCCTATCTGCACACTACTAACAACTTTCTAGGTTAGTATGTGGTACAAGTGCTGGATTTATCAGGAGTGACCCAACAACAGATAAAACTGGGTTAAGCTAAAAATTTCCAGAGTGTCTGATTAAAAGAGAAAAGGAATTGTTGTATATATTGAAATATTCCATATCATTAGTACTTTTCCATTTTAAAGGCAAAAGTTTGGTAAAGTTCAACTGGAAGAATTTTTTCACTCATTATGGAAAATGATTGTAACCTCTAAGTATGTGGGAAATGTCACATTGGAGAAATGCTCAGAAAACACCCAAGCATGAAGAACTGAAGATTATGTAAGCTTTGGTAAAACTCTTGGTACTATATATTCTCAGATCTTACATGTAATTCCAAAAAAGACCTTGGACAATGTGGTATGGGCTAGCATACAGTTTATTTTCAGCTTCATGGAACAACAGGGATTTGCAAGCTTTAATAAATTCCCAACTATACCCCCAGAAGATCTCTTTCGACTTCACCAAATAGAAAACAAACAATAATGAGTTGCTGGGTGACAGGGCCTTTATTTGTTATGATGGCATTGAAAAAGAAATGTGTACCTAGGGCATTCGTTTTAATCATAAAAATGGAGCAGCTAGTGTGCAGCATTCTTCATCACGGGATCTTTTCTACAACCAGTTTAATTAATCTAAAGTACAGTTTCTTGTTTTGTAAATAATTCATTTCTTTACAAGTCACTATTGAGGTCCTGTATAAACTCAAACATTGGCAAGGTCTGCCACCTCTAGACTACAAGAGGAATGAGAGGGCTAATGCAGTTTTAAAAAGAAGAGCACAAAGATTTAGGACTTATTTCAAGAACAGTTTAGATGATAGTGTTATATATTCATAAAAGGTTTGTATAAATAAAAAACTTTAATAATTACATGTCCTTTATCTTATTTATCTTGTATCTTGAAAGAAAAAATATATACACATATATACATACATATATACAGACATATATGTATGTATATATATAACAATGCTAGTTCTATTTTATAGGAAACTTTGGACTAAAGTAGTATTACATCCATTCAGTAAGATTTTTTTTTACAAATATATATTGACCCCCATGCAGATGGTACCGGGTCCTTGTGCCAAGCTCTAAAGATCGAGTAATGCTGTAATACCTGTTCTCGTAGAGTGGGTGGACATGTGTAAGAAGGTAATCAAACACTAAAACTACCCAGTGTGCAATTACACACTAATAAATGAACTAAAGGAAAAAAGTGCTAACAAGGGAATCTCAGTTAGAGGTTACTGAGGAAAAGGGATCAAAAAAATTATCTGGAATGAATTGTTAGGGATGAGAGCTAAAGCATAGGCCTAATTTATGAAGAGGAATGAGATCTGACAAAGGCAACAAAAGGTCCAGAAGCCATATGCTATGCATAGGAGAGAATCTAATTTACATCTGGAATGTCCCCCAAGGCCCGTGTGTTAAAAGTCTTGGTCCCCAGCCTGTGGAACCTTCTAGGTGTGGCCAAGGAGAAGGAAGTTAGGTCATTGGGGGTGTGCCCTTGAAGGGAATAATGGAACCCCATAACTTTCCTCTCTCTCTCTCTTGCTTTCTGGCCACTATGAGGTGGGCAGCTTCATTTGCTTTGTGGTCTCACCATGATGTATGGAGCCAGCACAGGTGCAAAAGCAACAAGTCAAGCCACCATGAACTGAAACCTCTGAAGCCATGAGGGAAAGTAAGCCTTTCCTCCTTTTAAGCTGATTGTCTCACATATTTTGTCACAGCAATACAAAGCTGACTAACATAATGGTTTGACTACCACAGCTCATGGTTGAGACAATGCAAGATGATAGAGGTTAAATGATTACATTAGGAGATCTAGGACCTAATTGGTGACTTAATCTACTTGGATGGATTAACTGGGCAGCAATTGTATGGTTGGCTGGAGGAAGTAGGCCCCTGGGGGCATACGTTTTGGGGCTTATAGTTTGTCTCTGGTAAGTGGAGTTTGCTCTTGCATTCTTTCTCTCTCACTCCCTCCCTCTCATTCTTTCTCCTTCCTCGTTTTCATATGCTCAGCTGCTTTCCTCTGCCATGCTTTGCATATCCTGATCATCTACCTCACTTTTGATCCAGAGCTATGGAGTTGGCCAACTGTGGACTGAATCTCTGAAACTGAGCCAAAATAAACCTTTCTTCCTCTAAGTTTTTCTTCTCAGATCATGGTAACAAAAAGGCTAACATTTACACACACAGGTAGGGTGGGAAAAAGAAAGGGGAGGAGGACAATTAGTTACAAACATATAAGAATTTTTAAAATGAAGCCAAAATGTACCCAATGAAATAGAAGATAATTCCAAATGACTCTAGAAAGGACATCTACCTGAAGTCCTTACATGGCAAAAACACTTACGCTGTCAATGGTCATACAAACCGATTGAGTATTAGCACAGTTTTAGTTATACTATTGGTTTATAGAATTTCTATGTAAGTTAGGGAAGTGTCTATTGGGCATGGAAGAGAAAGAAGAAAGAAGGGAGAGGTGAGGAGAGACTGAGAGCACACAAGCTTTCAGCGGAAGTGTAACCATACATGCAGTGAGAAGCACAGGAGATCCAAATGATTTCCCTAAGGTCCACACACTGTCATCAGGCCCTAGGCCAAATCAAGTGAAGCCAACTCTGAAGCTCCCAAATTAAACCTGAACAACATTACTTAACAAGTGGAGACAACTGACAAAAAAGGATGAAGTACTCAAGCAAGAGGGAATTTCATGATGCCTCAAGGAATTAAACTGTTCTCAAGACAACAGGACCACAATGCAGAATTTCAGAGGATTTAGTTTAAGAAATAAATGAAACTAGAATACATTACAATGAAGTTGGTTTCAGTCGGAGATAATATTATACAAAGGAATCACTCAAGTTGCAAAAGAAAGATATGCTTGCTCCCAGCAACACATTTAGATTAAAATATTTAAGTCATATTGTTAGTTCAAGGATCACACTACTCCTATTAAGCCAACAGGTCATATATTTGTCAAGACAACAGATCAAACGTTTGTCTTTCATTTCACTTTAGTAGATTAAAATAGTAATCTTGAAAAAGACAGGGCTTTCATTTTGTAAAATGGTATCTGAATAAAAGAACAATGGAAACTGACACCTACTTTGCTATTTTTTTTTTCAGGAGCATGTGGTAAATATTGATTTAACAGAGATTCTCTGAAAACATTTTAATCATTAATACACTTAAAATTTATTCAAAGAACACAACTAAATAAGTAAATGTATATGGAGTGTATGTAAATGTTTATACAAACACATACAAAGGAAAACAATCTATAATACTGAAACCAAGAATTGTTCAAATATTCGATCAGCAATCAGATTATCGGGTCTATCTTTGCAATCGCTTACTTATTGACAAAATGTACAATGATCTGCCTTCATTTTTCAAATGGCTGAGGCAAATTATTCTGATATTTTTTATTGTTTCCTACTACTATAATTTAGGTACTTAATGAACATTACTTCTACAACATGGAAACTACCAAACAGCAAAACCTTACCTTGCTCAACCTTAGCCTTCACTTCTTATCACCATAGATCTTTTATTATTCCAAAAAATTGAGCTCTTTCCCTCATATAAGTGTTTATAGAGACTTTCCTCCAAATATTTACCAAGAAAAACAACTAATTACCTTTCACTCTTGCTCAGTATTACTTTCCTGGTGAAGCCTCCCACTTGTTCATTCAAAAGTAGGCTGCATCCTTCCTAGTAATGCATCCTTTTCCCTCATACCAGTTGTCAACTTAGTGTGCCTATCCACTTAATCTGTCTTTACCAATACAGTGTAAGTCCCATGATGGAAAATATTCATGTCTATTTATTCACCAGGAGCAACGCATATGTTAGGAACTTAGTGAATATTGGTTGACTGAAAGTGAATGAATGAATGATGACTGAGTAATTGGAGCAAAAAAGACAGAGAAGCATGATTAAATATGTATTATAATCTTCATAAAGAAGTTCTGTAAGTGTAGGCACTGCAGAAATAACTGAGACACTCTTCTGAGGGTTTCTCAAGGAATATATGACACAACTGTCAAGTATAAGAATTTTTTCTATAAGGAATACTGCCAAATTTTGGTACACTATCTAGGAAGTCAATCTGAATTTATCTAACAAGTCAATCTGAACCTTAAGACAATTCCAAATGGAAAACAGGAAAAAAGTTCTCAAAAATAAAATCTAGGAGCTGGAGTGGTGCCTCAGCAGTTACAGTGCTTGCCTTGCATGCACAAGGGTGCTAGTTTAAACCCCAGCACCACATAAACAACAAAGTGTTAGGGCAATGAAAGCCACATGGAAAACTAAAATTAATTCTCTCTTCTCTCTCACTGTACCTGTCTTTAAGACAAAAAAAATAAATAAATAAAATCTATCCTAAACAAAGTTTTTTTCACCCACATGAGATTCATTGGCACAAAATGAGGCAAAAGAAATGTTTAATAAAAGTGGAATGAGCACACTGTTTTGTATACAAAATTAACATAATATTTTATTCAAGATGTAAAAATTGCATTTTCAAAATATGAATTTTAAATTAGATATAATATAAATATATATAAGTATATATTTATTTAATGCCAAATAAACCTTTTATTGATGTTTATTGCCAGCACTGATAACATGAGCTTGGTAGCACATTCTATAAATGTCAGTTACACCATGTAAATAATATTCAAGTCTTCCGTATCCTTACTGATATATGCGTACTTTGTCTATCAGTTCTAGAGACATAATATTAGTCTACAACAACAAAATATATGTGGATTTATGTACTGTTGCTTGAATTTAAAAAAAGAAAATGTATAACTTCAAATTCAAGAAACTAAAAAATCCCAAGGTCAGGCAAACTATACTTCAGTATATCATAAATTGCTTAATACCAGTGGTAAGGAGAAAACTGGAAAATAATGCAGATAAGAGATATAGAAGGTATGTAGATTTCTGTATTGTTCCTGGAAATGTGGAATTGAGGTCTGTCAGGTTTCTGCTCGAGTATTTTGATGATGTTATGAGGTACATAAATGTTCAGTATTTTATGTTGCCTTGATAAACTTACTCTTCTGTCATCATGAGACAACCCTCTTTACCCTGGGATGTGAGAAATGGTACCATCTTTGCTACCTGTTTTCTATTTGTTCCATCATTTATTTGTGTCCCCCCTTTTCTATCTTCAACTGGATTAACTGCATGTTTTATTCCATTTTATCTTCTTTCTTCACTTATTGGTAATAATTTTTTATTTGTATTTGTGATTGATTCACATTTATAATATGTACCTTTAACTTACCACAGACTGCCTTCAGATAATATTATGCCACTCCATATATAGCAGAAGAAATTTACAGTACACTTAATTTCCCTTCTTCCTAGCCTTTGACAGAGGTATCAAATATTTTACTTCCATATATTTTGTTAAAAAGTCTAAAATACCCGTTTTAATTTAAGTAGTGAAATAACTTTTAAAGAAATTTTAAGGGGGGGAGGATTTTACCATTTCCAGTCCACATTTTCATCTGATAACATTTTTTTTCTTAAGTACTCCTTTAACATTTCCTAATTATTTTACTATGCAAACTAGTTTTCATTTCATCTTCATTTTGGAAAGACACTTTAAACAGTTTAAAAATGTTTTGCCTTGTATTTGTATTATATTGTTACCTCCCACCCCCAAAGTGTCTCTTGCCATCTTTGTTTCGCAGTTCCTTATATGGCTCTTATTTGCCTTTTAGAAAATATTCTCTGTATTAATGGTATTAAGGAATTTGATTATTATGCCCCTTGGTATCATTTTCTTGATCTTGGAGATCTTTGAATTTCTTAGATCAAGTTGAAAGTTTTTAGCTTTTCCTTTTTCTCTTGCCTGTTATTTTTTCAAATATTTCTGTCTTAACTCTTCCCTCTCCCACTTCAGCCTCTTCCTCAGGGACTCCAATTATACATATACTGAGTCAGTGAAAATTGTCCCACGGATTTGTGATATTTTTTCCTTTTTTTAATTCATTTTTTTCTCAGTGCTTCATTTGCATAATTTCCATTGCTATACTGTCTAGCTCTGTGATTTTTTCCGTATACACTATACACTGCTTTATAACCATCCAAAGAATTTTTAAGCTTAGACACTGATATTCATCTTTGGAAATTAGATTTGTATATTTTTCATTTCTTCCATATTTTTACTTAGTATGCTCAATTGAACAATAATCTTTGATACTATTATCATTAGTATGTACAATTTCTATCATTTCTGGCATTCCTAGATCTTTTCATTTGTTTTGTTAATTTTCTACTCATTTTGAATCATGGTTTCCTTGTGTATTTATATAACCAGTAATTTTTTTTCAATTACAAACTGCACCTTTTCAGGAACAGGAACTGGATATTCTTATGTTCTTACTATTTCTGAGTTTTGTTTGTAAAACCATTAGTTACTTGGCAACAGCTAATCCTAGAGGTTTGCTTACAAACTACTGAAAAACCCTCAAATCAGGGGTTGAATTTGTTTCATTGCTAGGGCAGTGTTCTGACTATCAAATGCCAAAGTAATTATGAAGCTTATCTATTTTCTGGCTAATGCAAACATGAATTATTCTGTGAACCTCAAGGTTCTCTGTGTTCATTTTGGGTAATTAGGTCTTCAGCCATCTGTGGTTTCCTCACATGCTGATTGGTACTCAGAAGAAGCATCTGAGGTGACCTTCTTAAAATCCCTATAGTTTTGTCTCTGGGTCTCTCTCTTCTCCAGTACTCTTTCCTACAAAATCCAACTACCCAGACCTCTCCATATTCCCGAATCTGTCTTGTCTACCCTTGGAAACTACCAAGTTTCACATGGGTTTTCTTCCTTGTACTGAGGCATGGAAAATGTCTCTAGGAAATAAACTGGCATAATTATAGGGTGTAATTCATGTATTCCATTCTTAAAGAATTACTGTGTTTAACCTTCTTGCATCCAATATGTGAAAACTATTTATTCCCTTATCTACTTTTCATTTTAGTTATTCTGAGGCAGAAAGATAAATCCAGTACAAGTAATTCCATCTAGGCTGAAATATTCTAATACAATTAAAAGACCATTCTGTATGCACTGAAAATAAGAATCTACAATATTCAGGTTTCTGTAAGTTAAAATTTATGATAATTTAAAAACAAACAAATGAAAGCACAGGTAACTCATAAAAGAAACAAATATCAGATTTGAAAAAATTAATATTTCTATACCCAGCATAATGTCTTCCACATAGTAAGTGTAAAATAAATGTTAAGTATTGATTAAATAAATCTAAAGTTAGCTCATAATTTATTCTGATACTAATCAAAATTAGAAATCATGGCTCATTAAAAAGAAACTGCAAAAAAACCAATGCTATATTGAGTCTTAAAAACTGAATAAACTGGGGCTGGAGTGCTGGCTCAGTGGTTCCAGCACTTGCCTGGCATGCATGAAAACCCAGGTTTGAATCCCAGCACCACATACACAACTAAGTGTCATAGAAAAAAAGACCAGATGAAAAAATAAATAAAACTGATTCTCTATCACCCCTCTCACTCTTATCTCTTTTTAAAAAAGTTGAGTAATCAGTGCTCACTTCAGCAGGACATATACTACATACAACTGGAACTATACACAGAAAATTACTACAGCCCCTGCGCCAGAAGATACACTAAATTGTGAATCATTCCCTATCTGTTTAAAAAACTGATATTCTATAAAAATATTTCATAAAATTATGTGCTGTGACTTGTTCCAATTTATTCAAGAGTCTTTTCCTGCTTGATTTTATGACTAACATAGCACATTCACCAATTCAATATTTTTACTTTCTCTGAAATAAGATACATAACAAAAAGATATAAAAGGAAGGTTTAGAATGATAATGGACCCCCTAGAAGGTAAAATATGCATTGTGAAAATTGTATTTATGATATAAACTGAAGTCTGACACAATATCGGTATGCTACATACAAATGCAGTTTTAGTATATTTAATAATTTGTAAACTTTGTGAAATAATCAAGATTTTGCAACCAGATCTAGTTTAGGTCCCAATTTTCAGGTTAATAGCTGCAAAACCTTGAGGAAGTTTCTTAAATATTCTGAACTTTAATTTTCATAACTGTATAATAAGTACAACAAAACTTTCAGAATTAGTCTGAAAATTAAATAAAATGCATGTAATATACTTACTATATAACTTCAGTAATATTAGCTTTATTTATTGGGGTAGAGAACTGTAACGAACATCAAGATGCCCACCAGTTAACTGGAGAACACGAATCAGGCTAACTGTCTCTGTGCTCAAAGTTACAGTATCATCTCCAGTGCCAGTGATCCAGTCTGAATGGACCATTATTTTTTTTTATAATAAAACATAAGTCTCATGTAAATTTGGAATAATACCAGTTCTCCAGAAACTAGAAATTGAATGACTGGTTCAAATTCACATTACAACCAATATTATCATTTATCAAATTTACAATCTAAACAAAAGCTATGAGTAAACACTTACATCCCTGAAATCATATTTCTAACTTATCTTCCTTACACAAATGCCACTACAAAGGTAAGTACGAACAGACCTCAAAAGCCTGCATTCAATTTCAGAAGCACTCATTTCAACAAAGCCTAATTTATGGTAATTAAACATCATACCATTTTCCACTGTTAATTTTCACAAACATTTATTATAATTTGAATCTGATGTTCTCATACATAATAATAAAACAAAGATAAAATGTACAAGAATTATAAACACCTCCTTGGCTGAATTCATCATATTTACCAAAACCTAGAAAATGAAAATAACACACTCTATTGAGGCCAAGATTTTAAATTTAGGTCTACTTCACTATGACATAAAATAGAAAAATGTGTAACACAGACAATCAACCTGATAAAACCAACTCTTTTTGTAATCTCTTTATCTCTGGTGATCCTTTATGAATCTAGAAAACTTAATCTTCTCCCACATTTTCTCAACTGCTTGTTTTATTGCCAAGTCCCATCAATTTGGCATTAAGATGATAGCTATAGCCACTGGAGAAAATGGAAGGGGAAAAAATGAGTCAAATCAAATGATTTTGTTTCAGTAGTCTATTAAATTTGCATAATGAGTGAGCCTGTATTCTCACTAAACATAATTAAGTGGTATTTGTAATTTCTAGAAGAAAAAAGGAATCTCATATATAACAAAACAGATTTTGTCCTTAAAGCATCATAGAAGTAGTTACTAATAGTTACTAATAATTTAAGATTGCTATCTTATTTTCACAATAATATAGCTTTTTAAATTGATAATAAATAGATTTCTCCATTTGTACAATTAAAATTCAATTTAAATAAAGTTTTGGTAGTGGCTGTAAAGGAAACAAAGTGCATCAATAATATAGAATGTTTCCTTAAATATGCACTGTTCCTGCTATGTTTCCATTTCTTCTAGTCAAAAATCAATGTCACACTAGGCTAAAATGAATGGCTGCTTGCCAACTTCACTTAAAACTGACTGAAACTTATCATTCCTTCAAAATCTATTCTTTCAACAAGAGTAATTTAATAACTTGACTTGAGTTTGTGGTTTGATTCACACACATAATCTAACCATGGATTGGAAAGCATTTTACACATAGAAAATAAAAAGACTGTCTTCATTAGTGTTATATCTGTTTACAACATAGTCAATTTTTAAAGAAAGGACAGAAATGACAGTCAATAATTAAATACATTTTCACACCTGTCGTTTGTCATGTTTTAAACCCCTTAGGTATGAGCTTTAGTCAAGGCAAATCAAATGAAGAAGGACCAGCTGCAAAATCAGATTTTATTCTCATTTGCTAATTAAAAGGAAAAACTATACCATGTGTTGTATATACATGACATTCTTGTTATTTCACTTTGGGAATAGTTCCATTTTCTTTCACAGAGTTTTGTTACTGTCCAGTCTACTATAAAGGCTAGATTTTATAAGGGAGGCTATTGACTTAATTTATATCGGTAGTCTATCCAAGTACCTTTGCTACATTTCTCCTTGAAGAATAATAGTCTAACATCAGAAAAATTAAACAGAATCATTCTCATTCCAACCCCCATACTTAAGTCTGTGCCACTCTATCCTGCTCAAGTCAGGCCACAGGTTATAGAAAGACAAAAGTGTTAGGAACAACAAATACTTTCAAAATGCAAACCATGGAAAACTAAAACTGCATGTGGTACAATAACAATAAATGAGCATTGTGAACACAGGTAAATCCTACAGAGTTGTGACCATACTTTTCCTTGAAACAGTCAACAGTAATTGATGTTTTTAGGTCTGGATTGTACAAATACTAAATTCTTATTTGCATCTGATTTTCAAGAAACTATTTACAAAATATGCTTTTGAATGTTATTAACAAGATTGTGTCTATCTTAAACATCTACAAAAACATTCGAGATCATTACAGGTATTACACATTTGAAGAAAATATAACATACAGTAATTCCAAGTTAAAAATAGACCTTCACAAAAATTCATTTTAAAAACACATTTACTACTCTTTCATATTATGTGTCAATTTTAAAATATTTTCTTTGTGAAAACAATTTCTACACAGGAAAATAAGTAATGGGCAAAGATTAAGGTGTATAAATTTTTGAACTAGATAGATTCTGGTTCTACAACTCAGTTGTAAGATTGTTGAGCAAGTCATTTAGCAACTCCAGATATTAACATTTCTAAACTGTAACAATGGAGACCCTATATACTTGAAATTAAAGTTAAATAGCATGTGTAAAAAGTATCTAAATTAAAGGCTTAAAAAATAAAACCAATTGAACCTATTCAACAAGGACAAACTTGTGCTTCAAATGATTTTTCTCTAACAATATAGTATTAACAGACCACAAATAATTATTTGAATCAAGGAAGCAAAGTTCTACTTGTTATGAATTTTTAACTTAAGTACCATGGGTTAATCCAATTGTATATTATACTGTTTTATTTTTAAACTGTAAGTATAAAGTATATTTTTAACATATAAAGCTGAATGTTTTTCCAGCCAAGGAGGAACCTCCCAGATTTTCTATGTCTTCAGAAGATTTATGGAACTGAATAACGTGAAACAAATGAAGTAAATACACTTTAATGGAAAAAAATTTTACACTAAATGAAAAGAGGTCTATAAAGGTATTGGTAAGGTAGTTGCAGACTCCAGCAAAACATGTTCTTAAATTTTAAGATGTCCTAATATTATATGTGAAAAATATGATTCACCTGACCTAACCATAGAAAATGCCCTTAGCCAATCTACGCAATAGGTTTTCTTTCCAGATCATGAAGAATTATTTACTAAGAAAGTTGTGCATCACACAGCTTATTTTTTTTAAAATGGAAGCTAAAATGAAGAGAATAATTCAGAAAATAGAATATGAGTTTCCCATGTAATAAACTTTTGCTGAACACGCTTTAGGGAAATAGAGACAACAACAAAAGAACAGAACAAGGACAGGTGTGTGTTGCTCAGTGATCAGTCATTTCTGCAATAAATCAGTGCCTTTTAGATTTTAAGGCAGAGCTGAAGTATATCATCTAGGAAAGAGAATCCAATCTCTTCCAAGTTTATTTATGACAGAGCACTCCTAACCGAAGTCCAATTTGTTTGTGGAATTGCAGTCATACTGATTCAACTAAACAATAAATGAATCTGCCTTTCATAGTTCCAACTCCAGAGCATAAAAGAAAACAAAAGGAACTTTATCACCACAATACTTCACAATCCAGGGATGAAGCTAAAGGAACAGTGGGAAGGCAGTTTTTCAAGAGGTAAAAAAAATCCTATGGGCTACAAAGCACAATTCATTAACCAGAACCACCTGTGTACTTTTTGAATCAGCAGTATTCTCCTAGTGAGCTATTCATATCACACAAATGATCCTGCTGGGAGCTTTTATAACAATCCCTCTTCATTCTTGTGGCCTCACATGCATCAGAAAATTCTGGATATCTTAGATGACCACTCTAAATGTTCCCTGAACTCAACCAAAGCCTATTGTACAACGAGATCATGACAATGACCAACAGATAAAAATTTGAGAGGTTAAAAACAAGAGCATGCTACAATGTCCAGAAAAGACAAAAATGTATAAATATTCCTCCATTAATTAAGTTTTTAGATTCCAACATACTAATATTTTTCATAACTCCATTATTTAGAAACAATCTATTGCCTAGTGTTCTATGACTGGTATTTCTTAATTTGTTACATTTACTAAAATATATCTTACTGGAACCAAAATGAAACCTTAAGTGTATTATTTTTGTCTTATAATAAATTTCTCCTCACTCACTTTTCTTGTGATCTAAATACATGAAGGTGAAAAATACTGTTACAAAAAGAACTGCCTTACTCTTTTTACCTCAAATAATGGCTCTCTTCAGAGAAAACAATAATAATATTTTAAAATATAGCATAATGTTGCGTTTGGCACTGGTCATTTGATTATTCCAGAAATATCTATTATTTTGAAAATAAAATATTATGTTGATTTATGAAATACTATGCTGAAAGTGTTCTCTGTCAACAGTAATTCTTCATCTGAATGCTTTTTCAGAATTGAAAGTTGTGATATAACTCAATCACTCCAGCACAAATGCACACACAACACTGGTAAATTTCCTAATTCATAAAGTTATTATTCTTGCAAGAATTATTAATATCTGTAACAGCTCTTAAAAGTTCTTCATATATTGGGCCATAATCTCACATGACAGTAAATTTATTGTTTTAGAAAACCAAAATATTCAATTCCATATTCCTGTTTCTTATTACTTTTAACTAAATATTTACAAATCTCTTGTAAGGGTATAAAACTGTCAATATTAACAGACATATATTAATTTTCTCTATTTGCTACTGGGGATTGAACGCAGGGACACTTTTACTACTGACCTACATTCCCAAACTTTTTTATTTTATTTTGAGACAGGGTCTCACTAATTTGGTGAGGGCCTTGCTAAATTGCTGAAGCTGGCCTAAAACTTGCAATCCTCCTGATTCAGCCTAAGTTGCTGGGATTACAGGCATGAGCCACCATGCCTGGCTCTGTTGAACTTCTTTCTTGGACCAAAAATGTAATACTGCTCTGTCAACTCTTTCAACATGAGTTTTATTCCTTAATGTGAGAACTTGTCTGAAGATCTAGTAAACGCTCTCCTAGAAAAAACTCTCATATCTGTAAAAACTAAAACATGCACAGAAAATAGAAAATTTGCTTTACCTGAGAATAGAGTATTTCTGACATGTTAGTAATTTTATTTCTTAAAATAGATCATGCAGGATTTTTAAAGAGGGATGACCTCTATTCAGAGCCTTCAATGTAGGGTTTTCCCCCTTGAGTATGAGTTCAAGTAACACAGAGACTGTTCAGCAGATGGCATATATGAAAGGCAATTTCACAGGCAATCAACAAGTAGGAGAAAATCCCAGGTGTGTGAGTGTGTATATGTGTGCATATGCCCAAATATTCAAATGCTTACATGTCTGTTAAGGTTATTTATTAGAAATATACCAATGGAAAAAGGTTTAAATGAGCAGTATAAACTCTGACCTAGCATACAGTTTCTATGCATATAAGTTATTATGCAAATGCTTTACTAGCATCATAAATATATTTTAAATAACTGCCATATGATTTTAGAAGAGAAAGTCTAGTGGACATAACCATTGGAAAAAGGAAAAAGAGGCAATAATTTGGATGGAAGACAGGGGAGGAAAAGAATATAAATCTACGATGAGTATGACTAATGTTATAGTAGGCTTGATGCCAACACTAAATTTGGAGTTTTAAGTATGTAAATTAAAATTCTATTTTAAAGAAACTACAAAGAATCTATTTGTGATTAGTAACATTGGCACAATATATGGATAATTATTTTCAGAGACTTTTTTCTATTATTTCAGATGCATGAACTTATTTTCAACTCCAAAATTTAAAATGGGGTTTCTATCAAGTTTTGCTGGACACTTTATTTTAAAAAATCACTACGTTTCAAGACAATGTCAATAATCATAAAAATTAATATTCAATTAATGTCTATATTAAATGATCCATTTAATAGTAAAGATAACAAAATAGAAGCTATTAAACTTTCAGATTTTACTAACATTGCTTGGTCTTCCTATTCTATTTATGTTTTCAATTTTATCCTAAACAGAAAATGTAGTAAAAAAAAGAATATGGACAGGCTTATTGTAATCCCCCCAAAATTCATATGATAAAGACCTCACCTAGAGGTTTTTTTTTGAGGAGGGGCATTTAGGAAAATTGGTGTTTACTCCACGGAAATGAAAAGGGCAGGAGAGCACTCCATGACCATGTGGGACTTAGAGGTGAGAGGTAGCTGGGCATGATTGTTTGGTTGCAGAGGGTGCCAGTAAAAACAGAATGAGAAAGGAAGGCCAGGCCAAGATCATGAAAAAGATATACCAAAGATTTGAGGAGGGAAACCTTCAAAATTGTTCAAATTATGCGAGTCTGCAGTGTATGTTTCAGAAAGATAACACAAACTCTTTGGAATCATACTTATTATCAAAGGATTCTAAAATCCTTAGCAGTGTATGTTAAGGCTCTCAAAACCTGTTCCATATAACTTTGTCTATAAAATCAGAATTATTTAGGCCAAGATTCACAATGAGAAATGTTTATGATGGTCAGGCAATAACATAAGTGAATAAACCTAGTGAGTAACACAGGAAAGCCATTTTGAAACACATTCTCTCTTAGAATAGGGTCACCTTCTGTTCACTCTTAATCACCTAACCTTTACCCCAGACAATACTCCATCATCATGCAAAGAAATCCCAAACATTGAGACAGGAAAATGTTATCTGGTACTAAAACCCTGAAAACACCTAGTTCCTTATGAAGGTGACACCAAAGACCCTTCCTTGAAAATCCCTTAGGCAAAGGCCTAATGCCCTCTGTTCTCCATGACTCCCCTATACTTACCCCACGCTATAAGCAGTAAACAATCTGTTTCCATTGTGTCCCCTCTCTCTACTGGTTTGTCCTGAATAAACCTGTATTACTGTTGAGCAGCCTCTCCTATTTCCTTCATTCCCCTCTTTCCTTACAGTGAGTCCTATAATGAATTAAGGAAGAAAAGCGTATCTCATCCCCAGAAAGTGCCTGTCAGCAGTAGTGAGGGTGCAGCAGGGCCTAATCTAACATTTACAGAAGACCAAAAATCAAGTTGCTTTGATGAAATATTCTTTTTCAATAACAATCACATCAATGTTTTACACAACACTGAAATGCAAACCAAGATATTTGTGGAAAAGAAGAAATATAAATGGTCAACAAACCTATGAAAAAATAGTCAACATTTCTGGCAATTAGAGAAATACAAATCAAAACTCCACTGAGATTTCATTCACTCTATTTAGAATGGCAATCATTAAGAATACAAAAAATAATAAATGCTGGTGAGAATGTGGAGGAAAAAGGTACACTCATACACTTGGTGGGACTGCAAATTAGTACAACTACTCTGTAAAGCAGTATGGAAATTCCTCAAAAGAATAGGAAAAGAATCACCATATATTTGTCCAAAAGAACTAAAATCAGGATACTCTGGTGGTAAATATATCCACATAAATGTTTGTATCAACAAAACTCACCATAGCCAACACATGGAACCAACCCAGATTAAGAAAACCACAAATTACAAATGTGCACAGGTGTACACACACACACACACAATGCAGTTTTACCTGTCATAAAGAAGAATTAAATTATAGCATTTGCCAAGTAAATTAAATTATAGCATACTGGAGAACAGTATGCTAAGTGAAAAAAATCTTGACTCAGAAAATCAAGGGTGGAATGTTCTCTCTCATAAGCAGAAGCTAGAGTAAAGTAAGAGGCAGTGATCAGATCTCATAAGGACCTAGAAAGATCAATGGAGTAGAGGGAGACTGAGAGGGAGTAGGGATGGGAAGAGGGAGGAAATACAGAATCAATTAGGTAAAATTATTATATGTACATGCATAAATACACTACAGTGAATTCTATATATATATATATATACACACACTTGGTGGGACTGCAAATATATATATGTATATATATACATATGTATATCACTAATTTAAAAATAATAAATAGAAGGAAGACTAGTAGAGTAGAGTAATAAGGGGAGGGAGAGGTGAAGAGGAGGAAAGCAGGCACCAGGGACTGAAATGGAGCAAATTAAATTCTATGCATGTATGATTATGTCAAAATGAATCCAGCTATTATGTATAACTCTAATGCACTGATAAAGCATTTTAAAATTTTGTGGACATTATATAACTCTACAGATTGCAAGGACATTTAAAACTGATTCACTAAGACAAAAATTGTCTGCAACAAGTTGCCTTTTATTTGAGCCAGGAATCCTACCACCCGCACTACCTAGATAACCAAGTTAGAGATTTCTGAGTGACAAAGGCCTTAAGAACTCTGCTTTGGTAGTATGAATGGTAAAGAAAACCAATGCTTAATTATCATTTAAGCAGACATTTGCCTTTTGTCCTTCATTTTACTCATCTTGAAGTAGATGGTCCTAAGCACTCTGCAATGATCCTAAAAAAAAGTATTTGAACAGGGGCTAGACTGGTAGTTCAGCAGTGTGGTGTTTGCCTGGCATGCTGGAGGATACAGGTTCCAACCCCAGAACCATGTACACAACAAAGTTCCAGAGCAACAAAAGGCACATGAAAAACTAAATAAAACTGATTCCTCCTCTCTCTCTCTCTCTTGACCATGTGCAAATCTGTGAACGAGAATATTTGTAAAAACCAGTCGTAACAAATATGGAACTTTTGCTTTTACTTATCAATCTCTCATCTGGTAAACAGAAATAAACACAAGAATGTTATTTCATAGATGAAAAACTCCTCTGAAATAGTATATTTCACAATACTGTACTCAAAGTACTATTTTAAACCTCAGAGTAGACTATGAGAATGCGTAATAGCAACTTTACTGGATAATTGATGAATCCAATATATTAGTATTTTATAGGCAAAATGAAAAATATCAAGATACATACTGATTTTTTTATTGTTTCACCGACTTATGTAATGGAAGGAATCATTGCTTCACTTTCATATATACATACATATTGACAGAGTACCTTAAACCTGATTCTTGAAGCCCTGATTTAGTGTCTCTTCTGTAATTCCCCCCATGTTACATGTGTAGAACACTATAACATCTATTTTAATCATCAAAATTGCAAGATTTATACACCAGTCTGGGTATATTTGGGATTCTCATGGGCATCGAGTGTATTCTACAGTACATAGATTCTTATTTAGCATATAGCTTGCTTCTGGACAAAATCTTCCACTCTTCATCAATGTTAATTTTTTCATTGTAAACATGCATACAACTACTAAATATAATTCAAGTAACACAACACAGAATTTTAAAAAAATTTATCCAGTTTTTCATGCCCAGATACTACCATTTTACTTTTAATCAATATTACACAATATATCAAGTACTTCTGGATGGATCTCACCACCAGTTATATAGTAATTCCACCACCAGGCCAACTCCACCATTATAACCATGAACAGCAGCACATTTTTTTAAAGTATTTCTTCCCAGAGCATTCAAAATGGGCATCAGTCATGAGAGACTAATTTTTTTTTATATACAGGACTGAGGTATGATAGAAAAATAAAAAATAGGTAGACATAATGGAAGGACAAGAATATGTAATTTTAATCTGACCATCTGCATACCCTTCCAGGCCTGTGAACTCCCTAAACCAGTGCCATTCCCAGACGTGTCACAGTGAAATTTCTGGGACATCTGTAAACCTATCTAATGTAATACTAGTTAGCCCACCAATAAGTTGGTTAAATAGAAAGAGATATAACATTTGAAGATAGTATAACGGAGACCAAGTCAACCTAAGAATTTTAAGAATGACCACCACCATAAATCATCTTAAATCATCATCTGGATATCATCCCTGTATATCTTCCCACACCCAATCTTCACCAAGTTTCCTTTAAAAGAGGAACCAGGAATCCTCAAAATGCTTCTCTCACTCTTAAGTTGGTCACATTGTTCCTTGAATGAGCATTCTTAGTTTTCCTAAATACATATGTGCCTCTGATACATGCTGAAATTCTTTTCCATCAGTATTTCAAGGACTCCACCTGTTCTAAGTAAAGTTCTACCATCTCCCTGGGAACTTGGGACCTTCTTCTAGAGATATCTCTTCTTCCATGATAGAACTACAAATATCACAGTAAAGAAAACCAATAAAACTCAACCACAAATTCAATGCCATATATAATATGAAGCTAGAATGCATTCTCAAATATATCATAAGAACAGTATTGTCAATCAATTCTAAACAGTTTGAAAATGTCAGAGTACAAAACAAAAGAATGGTGGGAGAAAAAAGGAGAGAAAGAAGGATAGTGATGCTACATTTTACAGATAATTTCTGCACTTAAAATGATTCATGATATGATTTCTTTAAAGAGAAGCTTCCGCTAATAACAATACAATATTAATATTATATAAAAGTTTTGCTAATTATGGACTATAACCAATATTATTATTTCATTCTATTATTTATTATTATATATAATAAACCTTCACATATATGTCATTTTACTGTCATAAAACTATGTTAATTATGGATTATGCACATTGGTTTACAAGTCAGGAAAATAAGGCTCAGGAAGTTAAGTGATCTTCCATGATCCAAATGATAAATGAGCCACAGATGGATAAGGGAGGACCTGACCTGAAGTCTACTACTTTCAGATCTCATGCTTTAGTTAACACAATCATTTTTAGAATGTTCAGAGTTAAGTCTCCTTTAATAATTACTGCTCAAACCCAAAGCCTTGACTAAACATTCGAATTATTTTCATAAAATAGATATTACCTATAATGCTGCTTCTAACCAGATAATAACTTCTGCATACTAGCTTAACCTATATTTCATTGTTTAAAGTCACAATGACCAAGACGTCTTTCTAGAAACAATAAATGCTTTTCTTTTATTTTCAGTATTTCATAGATATTCAATGAGCAGTAACATTCTAAAACCTGATAATTTTTCAGTGTTTATTATTTGAAATGATCTCTTCCAAAACAAAAATCAAGCACAGAGCGATCTACCACACATTGCATGTTCTTTCTTTGGAAAGTAAGGTTGTTTTTATTTCAAACAGAAGACTTGGTCACTTCATTTAGATAATATTCTAGCAAGCTCATTATAAAGATCATTTGTTCCTTTTCCTTGTTTTAAATACTATCTAAGTTTATGCATACAAAACATTTATTTACCAAAGTTATAGTTATAAAATAGCACATGTAAATGTCAAACTTCATTTTACTTTCAAAACCAAATTTTAAAGTTCCACATATACAAATTATGTACATATAAATTACCATAATTTTTGACTTTTGAAAATATTTGAACCTAATACTAATATTTTCTGAGAATACTACTTTCATAATGAACAAAATTCAGAAGTTGAAAAAAAAATATGGGAACATTCTTAACACTAGTTACAAGTGTTAGGACACATTTTGGTTCACTGTGTAAGATGTTATATATTATTTTTTTTCTAATTTGATTTGGAAACCAACTACAAATGAATAGAATATTTCAAGGAAACATCCACTGAAGGAAGATTCTGTGAACTGTACTCCACATGTGAAAATGAGTAGTCTCATTTTAAAAAGGTACTTGCAGCTTCTCATCTCACCACAGATGTTCACTCTACGTCCATCGTTCATGAAGGATCATGCTCCCTAGAGGGAAAATAACTTAAAATAGAGTACAAGAGGTTTTTTCCCGTATCATAGAAAAACATAAAATGCACATCCCTAAAGGGATTTTTCTTCTTTTCTAGGTACTGGGAATTTAACCCAGAGGTGCTTAATCACCGAGCTATATCCCCAGCTCGTTTTCTCTTTTTTGAGACAAAAATCTCACTAACTTGCTTAGTGCCTCACTAAATTGCTGAGACTGGCCTGAAACTTGCAATCCGCCTGCCTTAGCCTTCCAAGTCGCTGGGATCACAGGTGCACAACATTACACAAGGCTCCTAAATGGATTTAACATGATTCCTTCAACAATTTAATGCTGTACCTTAAATTGCCACATTAAATTGTTATATGCCGTGAACTTTTACTCCGTGAGACGGAAATTTTCAAAATACTTCAGCTGTTAAGATAGTGCGCTGACTCTAAAAGACAGAAAACGTAAGGGCAGGCAACAGTTTCAGGAACTTGACTTAAAAGTATCCGATCAACTTCAACAATCATTCTAAGGTGAGAGGAGTTCTCCTAACCCTAACCTCCATTGGTTTTGAAAGTAAGAAACTTAAACTTAACATTTATAAAAATAGACTAGATTTAGCACAATGTATGCCAGGCAAATACCAAAGCAATTTCTTTTTCTTTCAGGTTTCTTTTTCATGTTTATTAGATTATAAATTTAATACAACCCAATCAGAAGGAAACAAAATGCATTCTCAGATTATCTAAGGGGAAAAAAATCCAACAAAGGAAATGGTTGGAAGTACTTCACATACAACTCACAGTAAATCCCACTGAAAGCTGTCATACCAAAAAGTGGTCTTACTCAAAAAGAATATGAAATAGTCCACATTACATATTAACAGGAGTAGTTATTCAGTTATTTTGTTTTAAGTGAAAATTAGTACAAAAGCCTATCATTCTGTAGGACAGATTGATTCAGGTCACCCGTTACTAAATTAAACATTTTCTACTTTCACTGCATCTCATTAAACATGCTACTGCAAGTTTAAATAACTCAATGCTTTCATTTTACAATAACCCATTTTGCTACTGTTTACACCAACCTCATTTGGCACATAATAATTCAGACAGCATTGGTTTCATATTACATTGAAGCATTAATTTTTAATATAACAGCATTCTTTTGTCCAACAAAAACAAGTTCGTTGGGGATTTTATTCAAGTGATTCTTCAGTTATTATACAAGGCAAATTCTCCTAGTATTTTGCACCTCTCTTTGCCCAACTGAATTATTTCTTTATAAATTAAAAACTCATTATGCACTTATTTAAACTAGGCTATTTGATTAACCAATACAAGAAATGATTACAATGGTACAAAACACATCGCCTATACACCTTTAAAACACCTTTTTCCAAAGGACATTTGGTTCAATAATTAAACCAGTTATGTTTCCCTAGCACAATGATGTGTAATTATCAAACCTCACAAATTGGTGAAAACTAGTAATGAAATTCTTTAAACATCCATAAACTAATACTGATACAGAGAGCTGTCTATCACTAATCTGAATGTACTTTGGAGAAATGCATTAAATACAGTTGATGTCATCACTACTCAAATAGTCATGATCACAAACTACGTTTGACAAGAAAAGAATGAATTGACTGAAAGGAAAAGGTGAAGGGCAAAATCAAACATGTCAGCTGGAAGGCCTTAAATCAATCATTACTTAGTCTTTGTTCACTCGTGTTTGTATGTCTTCCATATGATGAGTCATGTTTATATTAGTGCCACTTTTCATCAAGAAAAGAGCATTTATGGTCACTAACAGATAATTAAAAGAGGAAAAAAATAATTATCTCAATTGTACTCTGAACTACAAAATACTGGGTTAAATTATACTGGCTCCTTGGCCAGTTAACTCTGGAGCAAAATCTGTTATAAGGTAATTCATTTCTGGGTCTGATCTAGAAACATTACCTTAACTAAGGAGCAAAAAAGAAAAAAAAAGCTGGAATTTTATTTTATCATTTTAAAGAAAGAAGGACAGTCAGAGAGAAAGAGAATCAATTTTTTTTTAGTTTTTCACGTGGCTTTCATTGCTCTGACACTTAGTTGTATATATGGGTACTGGGGTTTGAACCCATGTACTTGTGCATGACAGGCAAGTACTGTAACCACCAAGCCACCACTCCAGCCCCAAAAGCTGGAATTTTAGATGGCACCTACAGAGCAATGTGAAGTTTCATATCTTTAAGGATATTTTCATAAAAATAGTAATATATATCTTTGAAGTCTATTTCCCAAAACATTTGAATCATAATAGATTCATCTATTTCAAGAGTACATGAATTAATCATTTCCCTATGAAATATAGGAGTGAGGGATTGTTTCCTCTAAAGGAGTATGTAACTAAAACATAAATTACAGGAATAAAAATTATGTGAAAAAGGTATGATAATAGACAATCTTTTGATTTGCCCTTCCAAGTTTTCCAAGTATGAGTTTAACCAAAAATTATACTATCTTCAATTAATAAATCAGCAAATGAAAATTTCAGAATGATTATTCTTATTAATCTCGATTATAGTATAAACTTAAACATGGGGAATAGGAAATTGTAGTGTTTGAAATGATTAATCATGGTATCTGAAACAAAGAATAAAACTTCCAGGAAGTCTAGAGTTGTAAATCTCAATGGAAAAAGGTGTCTTTCTCTGTTAATATACAACTCAGTACAATATAACAAGCTCATGGGTCAAAAAACTTCCATTAACTTCCTTATGCCAGTCCACCTAGTAACATGACAAGGATTTAATTAGGTCCAGAGTTTTTAAATATGGGATAATGTTGAATAAGCCTCCTTCTGAAATCTCCCTCCACAATGTTTATGAATTTGAGCAAACAGAATTTGGTAATATTGCCTGCATATTTACCTAACCCCTCAATGTCATTTCAGTCACAGTCTTGACTCCACCAGAATAATGACTCAATGGCTGGCTCTTTGTATCTACTACTTTGGAATCTGATTAAGGAAACATTCCCCTGTGTCTTGTGTAGCCAACTAAAATGTTTTTTTAATAGGTTACAGCCTACTACATGCCTTTATTCTCCAGTTTAGGGCTTAATTCATTTAATATGTCTTCATGCCTACCATAAACCAAATTGCTCATTATCATAGAAATTCAAAATGAACACAACAAATGAAACCTAGAATTGTCTTGGGATGTAGGTCAGTAACAGAGTGCTTGTTGAGGCCCTAGTTTTCAACCTTAGCAGTGCAAAATAAAACAAGTAAATAAATAAATCAAGAAAGCTTGGGTTCCAGTGGAAAAGACATACATATTCAAGGATAATTATTATAGAATATGTAAATGCTGTAGCAGAGGCAGGTACTGCTTGTTATAGGTGAACACATAATCCAGACTAAGGAAAATAAAATGAAATACTGCAAGAAAAAATCTTAAAATACATCATCAAGGAGTATTATAGTTTGAATATGAAGTGTCTCCAAAAAGCTCATTTGTGACCAAGCAGAATAGCTGAAGAGGAATGATTGGGTCATAAGAGCCTTAACCCAATCAGTGAGTTAATCCCCTGATTAGGATTAGCTACCAACTGTAGGCTGGTAGGGTACGGCTGGAAAAAGTGGATCATTGGGGGCATGACTTGGGGGTACATATTTTGTATCTGGTATGGATTTTTGCTCCTCTGCTTCACGATGCCCTGAGCTGCTTCCCTTCAACACACTCTTCCATCATAATGTTCTGCCTCACTTGAGTCCCAAGGAATGGAGCCAGCCTTCTATGGACTAAAACCTCTAAAATCGTGAGCCCTCAAAATAAATTTTTCCTCCTAAAATTATTCTTGTCAGGTCCTTTAGTCACAGCCATGAAAAAGCTGACTAAAACAAAAAGCTACATATTTAGATGATTGAGAGAGGTTATTTCAATCACAGAAATTCAGGAACAAGAAACACTAAGCCTTTGAGGGGTACCTAATATGGTGAGGTACCTTAGTGAGTTACTTGCAATGAGATTGGAAAGGTAAGCAGGACATTGAATGTCATGAAAAGCAATGTGGATCTTATCACGAGGGAGACACTGAAAATTAAACAGTAGAGAGAGATGACTGGATTTGAGTTTTAGATCACTTTGGTAACAGCGAAAATAGAAGTAGCCTGGTAGATGACCACAATAATCTAATGAGAAATGAAACGATCCTCAATCAAGGCCGTGGTATAGGGAGGGAGAAGAAGGAATTCATTCAAGAAATTACGTACCCTGGTTGGATATCAATAAAGGCACTAGGAATAAAAGAGTGAACTTAAATCTCTACTATTATGGGACTTACAATGGCACAAAAATATATCAAAAGGGTGAATAAGAATAATAATAATACTCCAGATAGGGTTAAGTACAACAGAGGAAAAGGCTGGGAAGAGAAAAAGCAATGTATCAGGAAGGCAGGGAGGGTCTCAACAAGAAGGTTAGTAAATACCAGAAGGAATTAAAGGAGCAGGATATGACAAGATGTTAAGTCCAGAGCATTTCCATAATAGACAAGCAAAAGTACACTGGCTTTAGGACAATTGTGCTCGAATGAGCAGGAGGAAAGAGGGTTGGGGCATTAGAAAAGGTGGTGGCTAATTGTATCTAAACCCCTTGTCATCTGGAAAAAATATTGTCTAAATAAGTAGACTAATGATATTTACCCAAGAAGAAAAAACAATTTGTGAAGCTTCTGTACCAAGATGTGCTACAGAACTAACAATTGCATGTAGGAAAGAGAGCCTAAGATTTATAAGCCATATCTTCCCGCAGAATATCATACACAGATATAAAATGGAGAACTTTCACAATCTAAATGTCCCTGCTATGTTAAAAAATCCATGAGAAGACCTCATCTATTCTGAACCAGAGGATCAAGACTAACATGGGAAAGATCTTGGGAAATATCCTTGATATAGTAGTCCTCTAATTGTCTAAGTCTTTAGATTGTCAGTACCCTTGGCATTATTTAAAAAGAGTGTGGTACAGGGTGAGATTTCTAACTTACATTATTCGCATTTGAGAGTCTGGTCCCATGTGTCTGCTTAGAGAAAAAGTGTCCAGGGTGGCTGGGGCATTGTGATGGGGAGGGTCATAAAAATAAGTCTAGAAAGATAAATAAGTAGACATATCATACAGTTCCTTATGAGCTGTTGTAAGGCTTTTGACTTTTATTCAGAGAAAGACAGAAAAGCAATGGAGGGTTTGGAGTAGAAGAGTGGCATGGCAATTGCCATTGTTTTCTTGAGTAAGACAATAGGGTACCAAGCACAGAAATAGGGAAAACAGGAGGTTGTGAATTCTAAGCAGGTGAACAATTGACTAAAAACAAGAAAGCGAGATAGAATGGAAGCAGACTGACCGGTTACGGAGAGAATTAGATGACGAGAGTGACATCCAAGGAAACTTCATGCCATCAATTAGAAGAAGGCTGCTTTTCCACCCTAACGCCAGGGACACTGGGCTATGGAAGCAGCCATCTACTTCCAGACTGTCTACACTACTAATGAACCAGTTCCTAGACCTGAGTAAAAGTGGACTGAGGGTAGTGAAAAGGTCAAATCATCCAGCAGTGAGTCTTTGCTACACAAAGCTACACGGGGAGTTTGCACATGAGCCACTGGATAAGGACACTAATATCCTGAATTGACACTATTTCTTCCAATCCTTTGTTCCATTAGTCTTTTACACAAATAAGCAAAAGGGTTAATTGTTCAAAGCTTATCAACTTGATGAGCCTCAGAGAGCTGTGAGGTAATTTGGTACTAATCTAAAGAGACAGACAACATTTCTAAAATGTTGCTTGTTTTGGCAGTAAACAGTTTAAGGCAGATTCATTTCCACATGGCTCAACTCACAGCCAGCTTCCCACATAAATGCACATGAGTACATTTTTCTTGCCAACTGTCCCTGAACATAGTGTGGGCTATAATACTGAAAGCTTCTTCCTGTTTGAAATACATTCTACTAAATAGTTTATCTTCAATGCCTTAGACATATTTTACTGAGCAATATACTGAAACCAAGTTGAAATGTGGACTTTTTGTTGAGATCTCGGATTCTCAGAGAAATCTGATAAATATCATTCAATTTAATTCAACCAATCCTCATGGAACAGTAGTAGTGTGCCAGGAGCTGTGTTAACGAAAAGACCAGTTCTTATCTTTAAAAACTAACTGGATTGGTGTGGTGAGGGACGAAGAATCAGAAGAAACTTTATAAAAGAACATTATTTGAAATGGACTCTAAAATATTCCTTTATCAAAAATAAAATAAAATATTCCTTTTTCAATGGGTAAAGGAGCATTTCTAAAAGATGAAACAAGGGGCTGGAGTGATGGCTCAGTGGTATCACACTTCCCTGGCATACATGAGGACCCAGGTTCAAACCCCAGCACCCCATACACAACTAAGTGTTGGAGCCATGAAAACCAGTTGAAAAAAGTTGATTTTCATTCTTATTCTCTCTCTCTCTCCTCCTCCCTCTCTCTGTGTCTTAAAAAAAATCTAAAAGATCAAACAACAAGAGGGGAAACATTGACTGTTGAAGAACAGAGAATGCTCTGCCCAGGAATCACTGAAGATTTCAGAGTAGCATAAGGCAGGACACCCAATAACTAATGGATGCCCTAAAACTATGAGAAGGGGAGAAGTAGTATAGGAGACAAGGCAGCATAGCAAGGATCTGTGGTTAAGAACAGATAAATTGACATTTTGGTTACTATTCAAGAAAACAGAAATGGAAACATAGATTTCTGCAGGCATTACAGGAGTAGAGTCTTCATAAGAAGGTAAACAGTTGATTATCCAGTCAGCTAGACCTTCTCTTTAAAATTGAAGCATCCCCACTCACAAAACTATACCCCTTTCTACTAATTTTCTTTTTCTATCACACTTAACACCATCTAACCTACCTTAAACACATTTAAGCATAGCTTCAAATGTTTCTACTTTTTTAATATTTACTGCTTGTCTTCCTCAACTATAAATAATATTCCTGAGAGCAGAGGCTTTAGTGTATTTTCTTTACTACTATATACCTTGATCACTGCTGGTACTTACTAAATATTTCTTAAACACACACATGAATGGAGGCAAAATGACTGAAACAAAGGGGTCATTAGCAGAAGGCATGAGGTCAGGGGTACCTTTTCAAAGTCATGAAGAATCACAGTATAAAAGAACAATAAGCAGGATTAGGGAATCAGGGTTCTATCTCCAGCTGTGGCACTATTGACATCTGTCAGTTTAGGCAAGACATTTTTCATTCATAAATTATATGAATGGAAGCTCTCTGCCAAATTTATGAAATGGCAAGATTCTTGTTATGATATTGCCCTTTTTATGCATGTAGTTAAAATAATTTACCCAGAAAGAATTGCGTTGCAATAGGCATGCTTCTATTTGAAGGAATATTTATAAATAGTAGTTCTCTCTTATTTCTTGAATCAAATAGCATGACCAAGGTCACAGCCTCATTTATACACAGAAAGGAAGAGCCAGGTCCCTGTGTGCTTGCTCAATCTCTCAGCCCTTGCTTTGCAATGATTCACAGAGCTTGTTTCCCCAAAGGCTACTCATAACTGATTTAATACCATGTTATCAGGATGGTTTTGATAATAAGTTTCGTCTGAGGACCATAATTACAAATTCATTTCCTCCCAACCTCCAAGATTCTTCTTAGTGCTAACATAGAGTATTTGTATAAACTTTTATAGGACCTAACCCAGTTATAGAATCAATAACCTTTCTGCCTTCTAAATATAAACTCTCCATCAACATGTGTATAGTTCTACCAGATAGACAGTGTGTTTAAGCACTGAAAGGCAACTATTAATTTTGAATTAATGGAATTTTAGATAGTAAACATAATTGTAAACTCCTTTGGAAATATAAAGTTACTGAGATATATTCAATGCCATTATTTAAACATATCCTAATTTGTTTATTTGTTATTATTTAACATTCATATCCCAGTTGGTCAACATTATGGTTCATGAGCTGCAGGGTGATGGAGGAATCATGCCATCTGCTTCATTACTAGAAGCACTGGTCTCCAGAGGTCACTTACTCTGATTATAAACACAGCCTCAAAGGAAACAGTGACTCCATGCCCTAAGAGGCCCAAAACTGATATTCTTCCAATTCTCACTGATTTACTGGAAAATTTCTTAGCAGGAAACTCTTAACCTTGAGGTATTTCTTAATCTAATTTTTACCAGATTTGAAAAAGGCAAATATTTTTCCTTAAGATTTCAGATTAAAAAAAATATTTCAGATTTACATTTTTTTCTGTATTCTATTACTCAGGGATAATATCACTTACCACAAAGGTATTGGGGTTGGGTTAATTAAAATATGATTCCAAGGTAAAACACAAATTAAAATACTAAAAATCATTGCCACATGTGTATGAGTTCATGAACCACTGTATAAATATAGTCTGGGTTCATTCTTTACATCATTACAAAGTTTTTGGGAGAAGAATTAGGTAAATGCTGTCCTGTTCATGCCTCTATATTATTATGTACTTAAAATACAGTAATTAAAGGGATTTTTAATTGTCACCAATTATTAATAACAACCTCGGCTTTCCAGAAAGAACATTAGGAAGCAGTCACTTAAACATTTGCTTTTGATTGAGACAAGGTCTCTACTCCCATTTTTCTCACTCATCACCTCCTTATTACCATGATGTTTTAAATTTAATCCAGAGATTTTCTCTATGTGTTATGTATAACGTCCCCAGACACACTCTTCTAAAAGCTGACATCCCTGAAAGAAGTACTTCAGGAAGCAGCTGATCAGTAACACTGTGTGCAGGCCTCCAGGAAGGAGGAACTCTAGAGCACTAGGTGTTTGGGAGCTGGCAGAATTGGAAAAGGGATACAACAGAGGTCTAAGACAAACTTCACTTATTTCACAGTGTTGCCAAGGGCAGGCTTTGTTGTGGTAGCAATGGGAAAACAATGGTAAAAAGGTAAACTTGCTGGTTTCAAAACTTCAACCTTGACAAAAAACAGAACTGAAAAACGCACCCTTAGGGTAGAGATATGAGTAAAACTTCACATTTCTATTTGAACTATTATCTTTGCTGCACCTTGGCAATACAGAGGCATGAGCTAATCCTGCCCATTCCTGCAAGTAGAACAAGGCCCAGTGACCACATGGGGAACAAGAAGAGGGATCATACAGGTAGAGAGGGCTGCAGGCTCTGAATGTGCTACCGTTAACTTCAATTTTGTCAGTTTCTGAGATCACACACCTAGCTGCAAATTCATTACATGCCAGGGCAGTTTGTGGAAACAATGGAGACTTCAATGAAAAATTTCTACCAAAAGCAGCATCTACCCACTTAAAATAATTTTTTATCTGATTCATTTCCTTATCACAACATGTATCAATTTTAAGTTTTTGTATCATTACATTGTTTCATTATGCTCCTGTATAAAGAAACATGAAGAAAAGTGATCTATATAGCAAGAAAAATCCATAAAGGAAGACTGAAACAAATGGCAGAACTTTTAAGCCAAATCAGATACATATCATTTTGAAAAACATACAAGTGTGCAAATAATTATAAAACATATAAGAAACGAATACAAAAATTATATGGTCTCTATCTTCAGACAACACCACTTCTTTTAACCTTACAAAAATAAAAAGACTTTCATTGAAGAGAATTGTCATAGTGTTTTTTTTAATATTATGAATATATTTTCTTCTCTATAAATGATGCTAAATATAATTTTAAATTAATGGAATTATGTATTACAGTTTAAAAATGATAACTACCATTCACTTCATGAAAGAAGGGATAATAAATAATGTAATTATATTACCAAATATGGAATTATGTGTTTAAGGCCAACTAAGCCCCACTCTCCCACCTGAAAAATGACTTAGAGAACACAAACTCACTATGCAGAAATGTTCTCATGAAGTGTATAATGAAAGACCACTTAGAAATGTACCTGGAGCTACACCATCGTGGCTACCTGAACCTATCTATGTTCATTCAAGGATACCTCTCTCTGTATTAGCTAACTCTTCCAATTCTTAAAAGATTCAGCTCAAGTACCATTTAGTACTTTGCATGTTATTAATCTGTGCATCTCCTTATTCCTTTTGCACAATCTGTGTGTGTACGTGTGTGTGTACATGCGCATATGTCTGTATGTCTTCTCCATTGATTTGAAAATCATCCATTTGCTTTTCTCACTGCCATCATGTGGCTTCCTTTTAAATGGGGGTCAGAGGAAGCTAGCTTGCCTTTTATTTTTTAAAAAAAGCTATTTCATTCAAAGAAAATGTGTCAAATGAATGAACTTTAGCATAAATTCCATTACTTGAAAGTTATCATTACCTGTCTCCCATTATGATAAATTTCAGATCCGCCTTAAAGAAACCTCTTCCACTGATCTGCTTTTCATTTTTTATTATGATCAGTATTATTCTTGAGCATAATGACAGAATGCAATCCCAGGACCAAAGAGCATAAACGCGTTCCATTTGTCATAAGTATTGTGTTTAGCAACTTGAATTCTTTTTATGCAGATGTAGACCATAAATTATCTCATATATTTATCAGAGTTCATTATAAAGGGAAAAATTTCTCCTTTAAAAACATGAAGCACAAAAGAAGAAACTTTATTCTATTATGTGAATAAATTAGCTGTGAAAAGCAACTTGAAAAAACTTAACAAATAGCAACCTACCCTTTGGAAAGAATCTTCCAAAATGTAAAGAGTTTTAATTGAAGTAACTTCCACATGAAATTTGTATTTTAATTATTTATGAACTGTAAGTCTGCCCTGAAAATATCTCCATCCAATGAATATGTAAGTATTTATTTACTTATTTTCTTACAGCATTTTTTCTCAGTCCTGTAAAAAGATATAACAATTGGATTTTTGCTGATACACACTAGATGACATCTCTAAAAAGAAAACTTACCTGACTTGTAAAGTAGTGTCTTGACTACTGTTACTAAGAAAGTCACAGGCCCGAGGGATGGAATGGCCAAATGAAGCATGACATAAAATTCATCACAAGCTAAAGGTGCTTTGAAGTAAAACAACGCAAAATATGCTTATATCCAAGGCCTTTCATTTTTCATTCTATATTTTACTGCCTCGCCCAGGAATTTTAAAGCTTCAATCATCAGAATCACATGGAAGACTAACACAAATTTGGGGTCCACATTCAGAATTTCTGATATAATTTTAGTAGTTCTCTGTTAGGGACCTGAAAATTTCCTTATCCAAATTCCCAAGTGATACTGATATTGCTGGTCCAAGGACCACATTTTAAAAATCATAGGCTACACACACACAGCAGCAATGACTCCAGATCTCTATTCTCTACATCCAGTTCTATTCAATTGTCCATTTTGGGGGTTCTTGGAGTGCAAAATGTCCTCTACTACCCAAAACCTACCTCAGAAAAAAAACAGACCACCATCAAGCCAGTTGCTTAAATACAAAGCTTAGAAGTCATTCTTAACTATTCTCCTTGGCCACAGGTAAATATTTGGGCAAAATGTGTCCATTCTATTCCTATACACATGCCAATTGATGCACTTCCTTCCCATCACCATCCTGATCCAGGCCCAGCAGCAGCATCTTCTGCTTCGACCACAGCAATAGTTTCCTGACCAGATAAACATTCCTTTTCTATTTTTGCTGGCATTCAAACCATTTTCTATCACACAGACTGTTCAACGGTTTTAAAACATAAATATGGCAATGTTAAAACTTTCCAATGACTTCCTACATCTTTAAAACATGGCCTAAAATCCTTAATGAGACTTCCCACACCCTCCAAGACAAAGCCCCTTCTATATCATTTTATAAGTATCTTGTGTAAACTCCCACTTAACCACACTGGCCTTTCGCTACATCTCATTGTATTTCTTCTCACAGCTTTTGTTTATGCTGATGCCTTTATATTTTCTCTACTTTTCTTTTACTAGCAAGTTCCTCATTCCTATGGTCTCAGCCTAAAATCCAAGTCTCATATTAAACTCCCTAGATTCCTTATAATAAATGAAATAACTACTTCAATTGTCTCACAAGGTACTCTGCACTGCCCCTTGAGTCTGATTAATAACATTTAGAATAATATCTTCATTGTGCATCCACCTCACAATCTGAGCTCCACAGGAACCACTATGACTTAGTTACCATTTTAATCCAAACACCTTGTACAATGCTTAACATATTAATAAATTCCAAGTAAGTACTGATTGGCTGATACATAGACTACTGTAAAAAAAAATTTAGTGTGGTAAGTGAACAGAAATACAAAGACACGAACCAAGTTCACTATTTTGTCTGTCCTGGACTTGTTCCCACAGAACAGCTCCAACATTTTAGGAAAAACTAACTGAGCCCTCATCTTTGGGCCTGTATACCCAAATTATATATTCCAGTCATTGGAAGAGAGATAAAACACAGCGGTCAACTCAGTAATCCTCTGGCATTGCCTTAACTATTTATTCTAAACAGATTAATAAATATCCAAGCTTCTGTATAGCAGTACTGTGACAATTTCCCTTGTATATTGCCCTCTTTACAAACCTTTCAAGACTGTATTGTAGCCTGATTCCCAAGTGTTATCCTGATCAAAATCTACTGTCCACTGAATCCTGACTAAATAAAGATGAAACCTAGACTAGACTAGCCCTTGTATACCATTCCCAACAAAAACTGCCTACTCAAACCTTGGAAAACAATCTTACTTTCTACTAACAATCTGTCCTTCCCTGTTATGGTTTGGGTATGAGGTTTGTCCTCAAAAGCTCCTGTGTTAATTAATGCAGGAATATTCAAAGATAAAGTGAATGAATTATGAAATCCGTAACCTGATCAGTTCATCCTAGTTTGAAAGGACTGACTGGGTAATAATTGTAGATGGGAGCTATGAATAGGGAAGGTGGGTTAATGGGAGCATGCTCTGGAAGGGGTTAATCTTTCTGTGGCCCTGTTCTTTCTCTCCTTCCTGGCTGCCTTTGATGGAGCAGGTCCCTCTGCCATACCATTCCACCATGATATTCTGCCTCATCTTAGTCCCAGAGCAATGCACTTGGCTGACCATGGGCAAAATTTCTGAAACTATAAGCCAAAATAAGCTTTTCTTCCCCTAAGTTGTTCTTGTTAAGTATTTTGGTCATAGTGACAAAAAAGCTGAGTAACATGTGCTTCAAATGTAAAGTAATGCAGAATCAATATAGGCTTTTAACACATGTTGCTCTGATAGCCCTTTTCTCATAGACTCATCACTTAAGCTGAAAGCTATGAAAATATTATTTTCCCTAAAACTCATGGCTTGATTTTTGCTCCAAGATTCTAACTCTTAGTCTTCATATGGCCTGGGTGTTATTCTTAATTTCTGCCTTTCCATTCATTCATTCAAATGTGTATTGTAAACTGTGTGCCAAAAATGACTAGATTTTGATTATACACTAATATTATTGCCCTGTAAAACAAAAATTTCTCCATATTGTAATACATAAGTATGTAGCAAGATGTTATAATAAGTCCAGAGATAAGCTAACTGATCTAGATGTTAAAAGAGGTTACAATGCAGTTGATACATTATCAGAAATTAGCTATGCTTTGAATAAGACAGAAAGAACTTTATAAGCTAGAAGAACACCTGAGCAAAGAATCACAAAACATCAGAAGGCTTGTAGTGAAATAATATTATCTTGGTAATGTTGGTGTGTGAAGTCACATGTAGTAGGAATTTGGGGTGCAAGAGAAAAAGAGGTCACATCATGGACCACCACTTTTGACTTACTAAGGAACTCAGTATAAGCTCATAGCCTTGCAAAGAGTAAATAGAAAACTAAACATAATACAGAGTGGTAAATTTAAATTCAAGGCAGTGGTAGGGGATGAAATAATGTTATCTACCAGGGGTATGGTGTCATCATGGATAATACATACATACTTCAGATGTGAGTACACAGTAAGATGCAGTACATTATTGTAGGATTCAGAGACTGGGAATATCATCCCACTTGATTAGTGAATACTTCCTGAGGGAGATGGACCCAAAATGGTAGTAAACTTTGGACACAAAGAGGTTGGCATTAGGAGCATTTAAGACTGAGGGAAAATTACAACCAAAAACAAAAAAGATTCAAGGAATAGTCAGTCTCCAAACTAGTAATTATGCTTAACTAAAGCATAGGGAGCATAAGGGGAGGGCATGAAAATGTAACTAAATATCAGTAGTTTGATCCTAGTGCTGGGAGAATACAAACACCTGAGTCATCATTTGATTCATAACAAACTCCATGGCATACTAATTAAATATATATTTACGTATATATTCATACCTACATGTATATTTATATACATGTGTATTTATACACATAAACTATATGTAGTTGTGTATATTTATGTATGTATGTATACACATACATACACATAAGCAATATATATATAAGTATTTGTGTATGTATACATATATATATATATAACTTAGTTAAAAAAAAGTGATAACTTGCCTAGAGTTCCCTCAGCCAACATGTAAATTTGCAAGTCTTTTCATAGGAAGAAAATGTGCTGCTATTACTTTTCCTTTATTTACTTTGCCAATACCACTCAAAATTATTGATAATTACTTAAACCTGTTTTCCCAATAAATAAAAAAAATCAGGGTAAATCAAAACACAATGTTAGGTAGCTTTAAAATGTAAAATCAGTGATAATAAACAATTCTAACAGGAAAAACTTACAAGAATCTTATTGGTAGGATCGCTTTTCAGAAATAAAAATTCATCATTACATAATAGGAAACATTAACACTTCCATTAGAAGAAAGGTTAAATGAGTCTTAAATAAAATGCTAATTTTTTTACAGTAACTGAAGAGAATTTTAATTATTTTACTTACTTTACTTGAGCCCCTTACTTTACCTTGAGTAAGGTAAGGTACTTACTTTACTTCTAGCCCCTATTGCCAGTACTTTGGGCTGATGAATGTAGTCAATAAAAAAGAACCTGGACTTTAACACTCCTGCCTCAAAGCCTGTCCCTCTTGAGGTTTTTCCAATAGGCTATTGTTAGAAGCATTTACAGTAAAATAATTACCAGTTCCCTAAGCAAGACACATAGCAGGTTATCTATTGTCCCTCAGAGTATTGTTGGCACTGTTCTTAACAAGCATTCTAAATTACGATAGCAGCTTTATTGCAATTAACAAACAGACACAATCACCAATCCAGTTACATCTCAAAAGAAAGAAGGTTTCTGAAGTATACTGCTGTGGTTGTTTTCTAAATAACTGTTTTGCAACTCTAAATTCAAAGATCAGTTTTTAAGCAAATAGGCCCAAGTCCCAGGAGCATGGAACACAGATAGAATAGCTTTTCTTGTTATTCCCAACAGGAAGAGTAACACTCTGATGGTTCAGAGAATTAACAGAGTGCAGACATAAAGAGATACCAGCATTCCCCATCAGTATGTAAAGCACTCATGCTTGATCATTTACAGCTCTGTCTGCTTGACATCTCCCAGTCTCCAATTCCAAAGCAATAGCACCAAGGCACAATTCTGCCTCTCCATTTCCACTGACATTCTAATCTTCAGATGTGTCAAAATTAAAGTTGGCAAGTTTCCAGACTATCTGAATTCTTTCATGTATATAAAACTGCAATTGCACTGTGCATATTCATAGGAATCCCATGGAGTCTCTGAAAGGATCTGCTCACAGCATCTTAAAGAATACAGGTCAGATCCTAGAAGCAAGTATGATTGCACTGCCCACTAATGGGGTGGGAGTCGGTTAATAAGAGAGGAATTTGGCCCAAATGTTTCTTTCCCTGAAAATAATACAAAAGTACTCATGCAAATAGTTCTACCAACAAATCCAAATACTTCCAAGGGGAATAAGCTTGTTAAAAAGGAAGTTTATGTTTTGGATTGAATTCCTGATGGTTCTGGACTAGAATTATTGTTCCCCCACTAGTATTTTTATACTTTAGCTACTTTCTATAACAATCCCAGACTCCAGAAATGGTTTTGGGGAATTGGTGAAAGAAAGCAAGTTATTAAATTGAAAATGTATTATTTAAATTTCCAATTTTATTAAAACAGAAGGATCTCATTTGGTCTGGGGAGTTTGTGTGTGTGTGTGTATGTGTCTGTGAAATGTGTATATATGTGTCAATTTTTCATAAAAAACATTAAGTTTTAGCATATACATTATACAGTGCTTCTAACTTCTACACTATGGTATACAGAGAAAAATCAAGGTTTTTGTATGAAGCATGAGTAAAGAAACAAACCTACTTTGTAGCTAGAGCTTACTAGCTTGGGGACTCTGGCTCTACATAACTCTTCATTTTCCCCTAAAAAAAAAAAACCAATGTTTTCAGGAAAATTACACATTTTTATTTAAAAATATTCAATCAGAATTGATGATTTTAAAAAACACAAAATGACCTGAAATCCTTCCAGAAGAAAATTGTTGTCAATACTCCAAGGTAAAGATCACTATGTTTCTCTCTCCAGACACATATACATAAGAGTCATCACCTCAAGTATGAAGCTTACTAGTATGCATAATTTATACACACCTGAATCAAATCTCTGAATGAAGTCTTTTTAATCGTTAAGCTATGACTCCAAAGATGAGAAAGGAAAACCTTTTAGTCTTTTATTCATTAAATATATTATGTTCTAGCTCACATGCATTGTTCTTGCAATATCTTTCACACATACCAATGTTCTGGTTTTACGCAGTCAAAACTATTTCTACTGGGATTTATGCCTAACTTTAATCCAAAAATGTTATTTAAAACTCCACCTTCAGTCCAACCTTCAAGATATCTTATTGTTCTTAATAGATCTAGAAAGACTTATTTTAAACGATTTCTAAGCCATTGAAACAAAGTCATGTGAATATGAAATATTTTGCCTAATCCTTAAGAAATGAAACAGAGGAGAACTTCAACTACCTGAATAATCAATAAAAGATAAGTAAGTACCACAAGTACTATACTGAGAGTGAGCCCCCTATGCTGCTTTATAATAATGGGCATTCAAAATATTATTATATCTGATGTTATGCAAAAAGATAAATCTTACATAGCAGATGCAATCTTACGAAGGCTTAAGACACTTTCAACTGGGTAAGATTTGCAAAACATTAAAATGGGAGCAAACCTGGAACTAAATATGGCCTTATGCAAGTAAAAAGATAATAGCTAATATAGTGTATTGGGTAGTAACCCCCCAAATCATGTGCCTAAGTCCCAATTCTCAAAAATTGCAAATGTGACCTTATTTGTAATTAAATTGGGATCTCAAAATGAGTATGCTTAACTAAGATGTGGCCTAAATCCACAGACAAATACTTAAAAACAAAATTAAAAACAATCAAACACAAAGGAGAAAACAATCTTTGGAGGAAAGCAGAGATTGGAGACCTACTTCTATAAGAAAAAGAAGCCAATGACTACCAATATCATAAGAAACTATGATAGTGGTAGAAAACACATTCTCCAGAAAATGTCTTGGTGGCACACTTTTTCCTCTAACAATGCAAAAGAATCAATTTCTACTGTTGTAAGCCACCTACTTTGTAGTATTTTGTTACTGATGTCAATAAAAATGAATATAACAATCATCTACTGAATAATTACTATGAACAATAAGTTTTCCAAATATTTTATGCTAATTAATTCATTTAATCTTAATATAAACCCTATGACTTAGGAATACTATTGTCTCTATTTTAAAGAGTAGGAGGCTATGGCACAGAAAGTATCTGACCTGAGATCACTGAGAAAGTGACAAAGTCAGGATTTAAAATCATTAAACTCTGGTGCAACAGCATGTGCTTTTGACTCCTATGCTTCTTTCTCTCTTTAGCCTCAAGATCTATCAAAGGTGATAACACTTTGAGAAGACAAAGTATTCTGTCCATGAACAACAAATACAATATATCACCACCATCAACATGTACCTTTTCTCATGCTTTTATTAGTGCATTACAATTATGCATAATGGTGCAGGTCCTTGCAACAGAGTAATCGCACACAATATAATTTGGCCAATCTCAATCACCAAATTTTCCTTTTACTGCCTCTCCTCCATCCCCCAGTCCCTTTCTGCCACTGTACTGATCTCCGCTTCACTTCTTATGAGATAGCCCAACTTTAACATTTTGCACTCTAGATTCTACATATGAGAGACAACATGATTCTTCACATTCTGAGTTCAGTTTATGTCACCTAACATACTATTCTCAAGTTCCATTCATTCTTAAAAATGACACAATTTCACTCTTTCTTATGGCTGACGAAAACTTTATCATATATATATATACTGTATTTTCTTTATCCATTCATCCACTGGCAGACACCAAGTCACGTTCTATAGTTTGGCAACTGCGAGTTGTGTGTCACAGACAAGATGAGCATAAATCACTACTGTATGCTTACTTTAATTCCTTCGGATAAAGAAGGTATAGCTGAATCATGTGGTGGTTAAATTCCTACCCTTTTGAAGAACCTCTACATTGATATTCAACTAGTTGTAATAATGTACAACACCACATGCAATTTAAAATATTCCTTTTCTCCAAAACCCTATCCACTATTATTAATTATATTCTAGTTTTCTTGAGGGCAGCCATTCTGACTGGAATAAAACAAAATCACAGTGCAGTTTGGATTTCCATTTGTCTTATTGCTAATGATATTAAACATTTTCCAATGCACCTGAAGCCCTGCCTTTCTTCATTACAGGGAAGATCAATTCAGATATCCATTAGAAGCTATCAAAAATGAGGAATCGAACTAGAAAAGATTCATCTCAAACGCGCAACTTCCCAACCAAGGAGCCCATGGACAAGGAGCAGGATGAAAACCTAGAAAAAATTGTCAATAATCTGATTACTAAAAGGAACAATTAACAAAAACAAGATTTAATGAAGAGACTAAGTGAGACCACTCAAGGATGAAAAACTATTATCATAAAATAGACACACTGAAAAAAGAAGTAATGGAGCTAAAATTTTCAAACACATCAGAAGAATGATGGAAAAATTTAATAATTGACTAACTTCTAAAGAAAAGAGAACCTCAGCTCTTGAAGAAAGAACTTCAGACAATGAGCATAGCTGATTGAGCTTGAACACATGGATAACAAAAAAGAAACTCACAAAGCATGAGCAGAATTTTCAAAAACTCTATAACAAAAGCAAAAGAAACAATCTGAGTACTTGGGATATAAGAAAAAGTCAAAGCGTAAATGAATAGCATAAAGAATATTCTCAAAGAAATAGTTTAAGATAAATTTTCCCATGTTAAAATAGAGTCAGATATGCTCACCCAGGGAGCATATAAGATACCAGCAAGGCCTAATCAAAAGAGAAGTTCATTAAGACAAAAACATATACAAAATGTGTAACAGGGAAGTCAAGGAAAGAATATTAAAAGCTACAGGACAGAAACACAAAATCTCATTCAGAGGCTAACCAATAAGGACCACTCTGACATTTCAACTCAGACCCTAGAAGCAAGATGATCCTGGAAGGAGATATTTCAATCTCTGAATGAGCACAGCCTACAGCTCAAAATACTACACCAGCAAATCTCACCTTTAAATTTGAAGGAGAAGTAAGAGCATTTCATTAAAAGATTGAACTGGCAGCATTCATGATCAGAAAAACAGAATTACAAACAAATCTCAAAGATGAACTCCAGATAGAACAACAAGCAACAATCCTTCAAAGCCACAAACAGAGGAAATTCAATAAAAGTACAAGCTATCAAAAGACAACCAAAGGCAACACAGAACTCACTAATAAAACGGGATGATTACGAACCACAACCACAGAACTATCCTAACACTGAATGCGAATGGTCTCAATGCTCCAATCAAAAACACATATTACCAGACTGGATCAAAATACATAATCCAACAATATGCTGTTTACAGGAGAACCATAGTTCAGCCAAAGACATCTACAGATTGAGGTGAAAGGATGGAAAAAAAAATTACCAGGTGTATGGCCCAATACAGAAAACTGGTGTTGCCATACTTACATCTCACAAAGTAGATTTCAGTCAGAAGAGATAAGGAAGGCCAATACATCATGGGAAATGGAACAATACTTCAGGAAGATGCAACCACAGAAAATATCTATGGTCCAAACACCAACACTTCCAAACATGTGGAAAAAAATACTCGAAGACATAAATCCAACAAGGTAACACTGGGAGAATTTAATACTCCTCCTTCACCAACAGACAGATAATCAAATAAAATAGCATAAGAAGATATCCAGCCTAAACAACTTCACAAACCAAATGGATTAAACATCTATAGAATATCCTACCCCAAATTGAATGAGTTTATCTTCTCCTCAGCAGTGCATGGATCCTTCCCCAAAACAGATCATATTCTATGTCACAAAGGAAATCTCAGCAAATATAAAAAAGTTGATATTATTCCATGTATACTATCAGAACATGCTGCCATGATCCTAGCAATTAACAGCAAAAATTTTAACAGAAAATACATATATAGAGAGAGATTGAATAATACCCTATTAAATGAACAATCCAACAGAATGTAAGAGCAGAAATCAAGAAATTCCTGGAAGTGAATGAGAATGAACACACAACATCTCGCAACCTCTGAGACAGTATAAAAGCATTCTTAATGGGAAAAATTTTAGTACTGAGTGCCTACATCAAAATTCAGGAGGGGCATCAAATAAATAACCTGATGGTCTATGTCAAATCCCTACAAAAAGAAAAATCTAATCACAAAGCCAACAGAAGGCAGCAAACAATCAAGATCAGAGATGAAATCAATGAAATAGAAAACAAAAAAAAAACAAGATAAAGAATCAACAAAACAGAGTTGTTTCTTTGAAAAACTAAATAAAATCGATCAATCCCTGGCCAATCATGCTAAAAAGAGAGAAATGAAGCAGATCAACAAAATCACCAATGAAAAGGGAGTGATTACCACTGACTCCACAGAAATTCAAAAGATTATCAGAAACTATTCTGAAAAACTATACTTCTCTAAATCAGATAAGGAAGACATGCAAGTACAATATTCCAAAATTGACAGAGGATGATACTGAAAGCCTAAACAGCCCAATAACAGACACTGAAATCAATATAACAATAAAAAGCCTTCCAAAAAAGAAAAGAAAATCCTAGGGCTTGATGGATTCCCCACTGACTTTTACCAGTCATACCCCAAACAATGGTGGATTTATGAATATACAACAAACTCTTCTAAATATTAACAATCAAATAGACCAGAATACAATAAAACTGGGAGATTTTAATACACCTTTCTCATTGTTAGTAATTATTCTTCAGATCTAAAAATACTATTAACCAAATGGACCTAAACAGATACTTATAGAATATATCATCCATCATTGGCCAAATTCACCTTTTTCTCAGAAACACATGAAAAATTTTCTAAAATAGATCATATTTTAGACCACAAAACAAATGCTATCAGATACAAAAAACCTTAAAGATAATTCCTTGCATCTATCAGATCATAATGGAGTGAAAAAATGAAAAAAAGAAATCACTCAAACACCTGGAGACTCAACAATACACCTTTGAGTGATAAATGAATGATAACAGAAGAAATTAGGGAAGAAATAAAAATATTATTTTAAACAAATGAGAATAGTAATAGCAACATAACAAATATATGGGACAATATGAAAGCAGTCTTAAGAGAAAAATTTATAGCATTAAGTTCATAGATTAAAAAATTAGAAAGACATAAAATAAATAATCTAATATTACACCTCAAGGCCCTAGAGAAAGAACAAACCAAAGTCAAATTCAAGACAGTAAACAATTTAAATCAGAGACAAAAATCAATTAAATAGAAAATATACAAAAGATTAATGAAACAAAAATTTGCTTTTGTGAAAGGATAAAAAAGATCAATATACTCTAGCCAAATTAATTAATATAAAGGTAACTCAAATAAAATTAGATATAACAAAGGAATTTCACCACAGACACTCTAGAAATCCAGAGGATCATCAGAAACTATTTTGAAAATTTATACTCCAATGAGTTATTATACTCCAATAAGCTAGAAAGTCTTAAAGATATTGACAAATTCCAAGACACATATGACCTACACAAACTGAAACATCAAGATATAGAAAACCTAAACAGATCAATATCAAGTAATTATATTGAAGCAACTAAGAAATGCCTTAAAAATAAAGTAAAGCCCAGGAATAAACAGATTCTCAACCAAGAACTAGAATGTGAAGTACTCTACAATAAATACTGCAAAACAGTGAACTAATTGAAAAAAACCTTACAAGATGGAAAATCTCCCATGTCTGTGAATAGGCACAATTAACTTTATAAAAATGGCCATTAATACAAAAAGCAATATATAGATTCAATGCAATTCCCATCAAAATTCCAATGACATTCTTCACAGAACTAGAAAAAGCGGTCCTAAAATTCATTTGGAAAAATAAGAGACTCAAAAGAGCCAAAGCATTCCTGAGCAAAAACCAATGCTAGACACATCACAATACGGGACCTCCAATTATACTATAGAGCTACAGTAACAAAAACAGCATGGTACTACTGTCACCCAAATAGACATCAAGACCAATGGAATAAAAGAGACAAACCCACATAAATACAATTATCTAAAATTAGACAATGGTACCAAAAACATATGTTGGATAAAAGATAGCCTGTTTCAGGGAGATGATTTCCTAGGATACCTGGTGGTGTAGGGTGCGGGACAGGGTGGGTGGAGAGCTTAGGAAAAATATCTAGGAGACTAGATGGTGGGAATATGGGGGAATGATCTCAGAAGGAGATCTCTGACCTCCACAAGATATCCATTTAACTCAAGGGGTCCTTTAGGGGAAACAGCAACATGGGGAACCGAAGATGAGCATCCATGATATGGCATTAGCCTTGGATACTAAATATATATACATTTGTTCTTGATTGTTTGACAATGTATCCCCCTGAATTGTAACTCCATATTCATCTAATAAATAAAAAGATAGCCTGTTTCCACAAATGGTACTAGGAAAACTGGATATCCATATGTAGAATAATTAAAACTGACCTCTGTCTCTCACCTTGAAAAAAGTAAACTCAAAGTGGTTCAAAGATATTCAGACCAGAAACTCTTCAACTAGCTAGCAAAAAATTTAAGCCCAACACTCCAACATGCTGGCACAGGATCAAACTTCCTTAACAAGACACCTAAAGCATAAGAAATAAAATAAAAAAATCAGTAAGTGAGATGGCACTTAGTAACTAAAAATTGAAAAGCTTCTGAACAGCCAAGGATATAAGTAAGAGCATGAAAGGACAGCCAACAGAATAGAAGATCTTTGCCACCTCCTTCTCAGATAGGATATTAATATCCTGAATGTATAAAGATCTCAAAAAGCTAAACACCCCAAACCCTCACAAATTAATAGACAAGTGAACTAAACCGACCCTTTTCAAAAGAAGAAATACAAATGGCCAATGAATATATCAAAAAATGTTCAACACATCTCTAGCCATCAGGGAAAAGCAAATAAAAACTACTTTGAGATTTTTTATCTCACTCTAATAATGGAAATTATTAAGAAGACAAATAAAAAGTATTGGCAAGAATGTGGGGAGGAAAGGTACACTCAGACATTGGTGGTGGGACTGCAAATTAGCATAACCATTCTGGAAAGTGGTCAAGAGATTTCTTAACAAAGCAGGAATGGAACCACCATATGAGGCAGCTATCCCACTCCTCAGTACACATCCAAAAGATCTGAGGTCAGCACACTATAGGGATATAGCAACATCTATGTTGACAGCAGCACAATTCACAATAATCAACCTTTGCAACCAATCAAGCTGCCCTTCAACAGACGAATTGATAAAGAAAAAAATGGTACATATGCACAATGAATTATTATGCATCCATAAAGAAAATGAAATTATGGCATTTGCTGGTAAAAAAAAAAAAAAAGCTATGCTAGTGAAATAAGCCAGACTCAGAAAGCCAAAGATCAAGTTTTTCATTTGATATGCGGAAATTAGTACAAAATAAGAGAGATGGTGGAGACAGAAAGGAAAAGGCGGTGGGTCCATCAAAATACAAGAAAGATGGGTAGACTGTATGAAGGAGATTGAGGGGTGAGAAGGAGGAAGGGATCATATAGGAAAAATAACAGTGGAATGAATCCAACCTAACTTACTTACATGCATACATGAATACACCACAGTGAATCTCACCATCATGTATATCCACACGTCACTAAAAAGTAAGAACAATGACAACAATGACTAAAAGTAAATGACAGAAAGAAAAGTAGTGCAGAAGGAAGGGAACAGGATGAGGGAGGAGCAGAGGGAAAGGGGAAGTACTATGGACTGAATAAGAGCAAATTATATGCCATCCATTTATAATTATGTCAATATTAATTCTAATGCTACACATCAAAGTACCAACTAACCAAAGAAAGAAAGAAAGGCAAGGCTTTGTGATATTTAAACCAAAACTGCTCCCTTTTTCTCATCATCCCAGTTCACGGTGCTAATGAGCAACATTTTATAATTATAAAAGGACCAATCCATCAGCAAGATAAAGCAATTATAAACACACAGACAACAATGGCACATAGGATATATGAGACAAAAGCTGACACAGATGAACAGCAAAATAATAATTCAGCAATAATGGGAGACTTCAAAAGAGTTGTAAAAAGAGATGTGAAATAAGATTTGCATTTTATATCATATTTTATCTTCCAGTACTTAAATGTGTTTTACAACTTTCTCTATAGTACATAACAAGTTTTTCAGGTCAGAAAAAAATACTGTATTTCTTATAACCTTTCCAGAGTTACTGGCATAAGGCTGAAGGAGATGTAGTGATCTCCAAAAACAGTTCCTTTTTTCACTGTACAAATATTGCAAAAACTTTAGAGAATTTTTCTCCATAAACTTAAGAATTGTTCTTTTAATCTTTAAATTCAGTTAGTCCTGCTGGCTATTTAGTATGATTGAACAAACTATAACTAAATTGTGTTTCCTTGCCTTTTAATGTCACTTAGGAAAGAAGTTAATTTTAACATCATCTTGCATATCTCATGTGTAGCAATTATTATAGAAACAATGTTTAACAAGGTAGGAGACCAAATAAGACACCAAAATCTTTGGTAATGCTGTTAATACTCACAAGAAGATAAAATCCATCCTCTTCTAAAAACTGTAAGAAACTCTATACCGCAACAATGTACCAAATATGAAACTTCATTGTAAATGCTAGAAGCCTTACCACTGACTATGGAAAACAACCTCCTCCCCAAGAAAGTAAATAACACACTTAGGATAGAATAACTTAATAAAGGCGTAAAAGGAAGGTGGGAGTACAAAGAACCATTCATTTGTTTTATAAAGGCAAAAAATCTATTTGACTCAATCACCTTTGTTTTGTAATTTTCTGAAGCAAAGTTTGACAGAGTAAAGACAAAAGCACATCAAGCAAGTAGCCAAGGAAGGATAGCATTGAGGAGTGAGTACAGACAGAGGGGCAGAGGGAGAACCTTCAAAATGGTAGAGTAAAGGCATCGCTGCACCTGCTCAATGTGGAATTAGGCAAAGGAAGCCAGAGTTTAGACAGAGAAAGCTGGGAATGTAGAATCAGCAAAAGGAGGTTGGAAAGGAAACTTAAAAGGAACTTTAACATTCTTGGCAGTGGTACAGTTTCAGGAAAGTTGATGGTATGAAGATGCTACCTGTGATAAAGGGCAGCAAAAATGAAGAGAAAAAGTCGATAGAGCTGAGAGTGACCATGAACCTAATGCATTAAAAATTTCACAGACAAGAAAGCAGGGATTGAGAAGGGGAGAATAATGAATAGGCACTGCTGCTGAGGAAAGAGGACAAAGGCAGGAAGGATGGCAAACACATGGATGAAAATGAGGGAAGGGGATGCACAGGTAGAGAATCATTACCATAAGAAACTGTCAAATAACTTTGCAGAACAATGCTGTGGAACTCATAATAGGTAGGGGGAAAACGACAAATCCCTTCTCTTTTTACATGAGGATTGGGATGAAAAGTGGCCTCCAATGAAGAGTTCAAAGAACACTAGTGAAGATAAAACATCAAATGGCATACAATAATCATAAACAGTAGAGCCAATACATGCCTGGCAGATATGGATAGAGATGTAGTCATTTACTGGATTGGCCTTGCTCTAAGACTATTAAAGAAAGTATTTTGAAAAAATGAATAATACCACATATTATTCTAAAAACCAAACTTTGAGTTCATCTAGCTTCAAGAAGATAATTGTATTCCACATTGATACCTGTCAGACTTTAAGTATCATAAAAACTACCTGGAGTTTCGTTTTAAATGTAGATAGATTCTTTTTCAATAAATCAGAGATTGGACCTAAGATACCACAAATTTAACAAGCTTCTAAGTAACACAGATGCTGATGGTATGCAAACCACGAAAAGGTACAAGAGCCTAGATGCAGTATCTTTGAAATATGCAGAATGTGTATCTGCCTTAGAGGGTTTCCTCAAACTTTCACGTGCATATAAATCATTGAGTTTTTGTTAAAATGTAGATTTTGACTCAGGATATCTGAAGTGAAACCAAATATTCCATATTTTTTTAAAATTCCAGGTATAGAGAGAGACTACTGGCTCATAGAGTACACTTTGAGCAGCAAGTGATTATACAACATACAATTAAACCATGGTTTTACTTACATAATTCATGCTGAGAGATTATATCAACCCAAATCAATTACAGCAATACAAACTCAAAAATTTCTTCGGACACTTTTTCAACAGCCAAAATATTTTCCCCCAAAATTTAATGACCATAATAAAATTATTTACCTAATTATGTATTGCATGAAGAAGACATTATTATTAATCAATCTCACCATAGGGTTCCCAGAAATCTCCTACATTGTAAAAATATGAGTAGACCACTAGGTGTCTAACCAGTGAAACTTAAATCCAAGAAACCATTTGTGAAAAACAAATGTAGCAATTACTTTAAGAATTTGCAAATGGTTCCTGTTTTTTTACTTGCTATAAATCCCCTATAGGTATACTGAGAATTTCTTCTGCAAGAAGCAAAAGACAAAATAGGATATTGAGTAAATTTGTACACAGTTTTAAGATGAATATAAAAGCAAAATAGAAAACAATTTAAAATATAGTTTTCCTATTAGTGATTGTGATATACAACCACAGAAGCCCAAGTACATATTACCTATAGATGAGAAGATACCACTTCTATAAAAACATTTGGTATGTGACTATTTAAATTTTCCAAGGGGTATCCATAGATTGAGAAATATCTGTTCATGTTTCACATGGAAAAGTCATATTAATACAAGTTAATATCAGATTGACAGTCTTTGAGAACACAACAATCAGGCAAGGGCTTTGCCTAACATTATTTAAGGCAGTAAGAATATAGTTTTTGTTACTCCTTGACAAAATCATAGTGAAAAGGAGTTTAAATAAGTGTTTACAAAGAATTCCAGAGTGCAATCTCTAGCTCAACCATGACAAGGGGCTCTATGAACAACGAAAAATTGTTGGGTTATTGATATTCTGCAAGACTCTTGTTTTTGTTTTTGTTTTTTTATGGATGGCTAGACAATCAATTGCAATTGAAAGAAACACTACTCCCTGTACCAGGCACTAAAGACTTAATAAAATACAACTGGAGTTTAGTAGCCCAGGCAAATGAAAAGAGGAAAATGTACATTAATGACTGCAATCAAGGAAATGAAGACTGATGAGGTGGTGTGCTTATAGTCTTGAGCAACAGGCATGGAACAGCTTTGAGTTGTCAAGAAAGGTTTTTTGATTGAATGAGACCATCACAAAGGATAGAAAGGAATTTGTATAGTCAACATCATAAAATAAGGGTCTTACCAAAAGAGGTTAACACCTTACCCTATGACTCACAAAAGTATAAATTATAAAGAAAATGTAAAAGCACAAGGTGAGCAAGGCCAACAAAATGCAAACTTATAGAGGGCCTTTAGTATTATGTGACTGCCTAATGTGACCTATTCATATGATCGGGCTGGAGCAGTGGCTCAGTGGTTACAAGCTTGCCTGGCTGGCATGTGCAAGAATGTGGGTTCAAACCCCAGCACCACATACACAACAAAGTATTGAAGCAATGAAAACCACATGAAAAACTGAATAAAACTGATTCTCTGTCTCATTCTCTTAATTAAAAAAGGAAAAAATCCATATGATCATCTACATAGGATCTACTACAAATAAAATAAAAACAAAATTGATAAAACAATCAGAAATCATCATTTCTAAACCCTTTAGTAATGTTCCTTTGGACAGATCCAATCAAACTTTAGTAGACCCATCAGAAAATAAAAAACAAATTACCAAGACTGAGGTTCTAAAGTTTGAACTGAGGAGGACTGAAATTTATCAAATCACAGCATTGCCTTACCCTGTCAATTTTAGAATGCTAATTTAAAGGGGAATTCTTAAACCTTAAGGGAGAAAGAAACATCCTATATTACACTAAAATTACAGAAATATTCATGCAATTCAATGCTAAGATTCACCTCCTCAAGGCATCCTCCAATGGTAAAACCCTATTCATCCTTTCAGACCAGACCCACATAATGTCATCTTTAGACCCTTGTTAAACATTTTAGATCCCTCTCTCAAACATCTGTAACATATAATAGCTCTAAGTCCAGTGTTACTTTTTTCTTTCCAAACTACAACTCAATTTCCTAAGACTTGGAATAATATTTTATTCATATTTGTAAAGTCAATAACTGTATGTATACTTAATGCAAATATATTCATAGGGAAGACTATTAAATGTAAAGCACTATGCTTAATAATTCTACACAAATAAAGAAATGAGGGATACAGTCTCCACACTGATAGACTTTACATCTACCAGGGAATAATTATTGGGGAGACACAGGTAAAGAAAAAAGTAAGATTAAAGGTAATTCACAAAAGTTTAACACAAGTACAGTTAGAAATGGTCAGTAAAACCAACAGTTTGAATATTTTCATCGTAAGTTTCTCAGGAATTCAACTTTGCCTTACACTGGGCTTTGAGAACTTTATTCTATAGGGGCTTATAAAACAGACACAGTATGAGGTGTGGACCACCTGCTGAACCACCCCATTCTGATGAAGACGAAAATGCAGCTATTATTAACAATCGTCCTTAATTCAGCCAAACACAACACAGTACAAGTCAGCAAAAGCAACTGTCAAAGGATACAAAACCCAAACCACTGATGTTCTCACATGGAAAAGGTGTAATATCTGGTGAATAGTTGGATTAAAATTTCCTCAGAATATTCCACTAATATTAAATGATTGACTTTTAATAAGAACCAAGTAGTACAAACTTTGAGATTATAGTCTCTGAGAAAATCAAGTATATAAATTTTCTGTGTTTTCAATTAAGGACACAATAAAAATTGGTAATCAACTGATGAACAACCATGATTGCATCACTTCATGAAAATATAAGAGCTATATGCCATCACTCAGTCTTAACAAAAAGATCATTTTAAGAAAAAGATCAAGTTTTGTCTTAGAAAATGGTAATGGATCCTCCTTAACTGACTTATCAATGCATGACTTAGAGCCTGACCAACACGATTTTTAGAATTGAAAATTTTTAAGGTAAACACTTTTAATTATGATGTTAAAGAATTAAACACTTGACAGGGCATCTTAAAATAATACACTTGAACAATCTTTGAAGACATCTTTCAATATAAACTGGTTGCAAAAAGTACTCTTCTGATAAAGTGAGATCACCTACTCCAGAGGGATGTTAGCTATAAACGAATAAAATGTTAGAGGAATTACTATGAAAGCATTCTTACTGATAATAATTAGGTATCAGAAATGGTAGAGACTACCCCTAGCCTAGTTTGTGGTAATTAGTTCATAACAAAGAACCTTGTTTCTCTGTCCTTCCAGGTATTAAGAAAACTGAAGAAGGGAATATGATCTGCTCACTAAAGTGTATCAAGCCACTTACATAACAAAATGGAACCCAAATATAGTCCTTGTTTTAAGTGCTCAAACATATTTATTAAATTGTCAGTGGAAGAAAACACCTTCATTGACTTTGACTTTGATTATGGTATTAGGTCCCATAACTGTTTTGTTTAAAAAAAAATCAGAAATCAGTAGAGGAAAAAGGAAGGCATCTGTCTCATGAAAAGAGATGTAACCCATGTATTCTGCACCAAAAAATAAAGCCACAACCCCCCAAAAAATCAATAAGCAAGACATTTCTTTCAAATTACTGAGAATAGTGAAAGTCAGCTTGATAGTTTGGTTAGAAGTCAATATAGACTTAAAAGCTGCATACATTGTGAGTTAAGTCAATAGTTCAGGGGATACATGATCATCATTTAAAAAATATATACACTCTAGGTCCAGTCACAAAGAATCAGAAATGTAGAGCTAACAAAAGTCATGGATGGAAGCCTGTCCTTGGAAATACTCTGAAATAGTTTAACAGCATTTCCTTTTCACTAGGTCAGGTCCTCCCTGATGGATACTTATGATAAACCAATGGAAAGAAATCATTGGGTCCATAAATTCTGCATCCTTACATCTTACTCCATAAGCTGGTACATACAAACTATCTCATTCCAGCCAAACAGAAACTAGATTTCCCTAAGTTCAGTAACAAATGACTTTCATAGATAAATATTTAAAAGTGCCACCTTTACATTCCTATGAACTCCATGAAAGCTCTTTCATAATTATGAACTTCTCTGCTTGTTTTTACTGTTGTTTAAGAAACTGAGATATATTTGTTTAAAAAGTACTATTTTAAAAGTTCCAAAGAAAGTGGAGATCACATCCCATTATAAACAGGGATTAATAAGTAGGACTAAAGAAGTATAATTTTAAGGTAGAAAGCATTTTGTCAAAGGGAAAAATGTAAAATAGAAAATTTCCATTTGGTAGACTCAGAGCACTTTTGAATCAGGAAAATCAGGCAAAACAAGTTGGTAGCAATTTCTAAATGGCATTGAAAGAAAGGGAAACGTTTAGATCATAATTTGTAAGTCAATAATAATTATGTTGACCTGAACCAGACCTGAAATTATAGCCATGGGTAACTATTCCAGATTATTCTTTTTGATAGTTGCAAACACATACAAATTGGAAGAGTAATTCTGGAAACTACAGGGAAGAGATCCGAGCTAATTTTTACACTCAGAAAAAAAATATAAGCATCACGTAAAAATCAAAACTATACTACCAATTGTGTTCTTTGCATTTAAGTATTCTTTACCCTTGAAAGAATTTTTATATTGACAACTCCAGGTTTAATATAATCTTAAAAGCCTTCCAAATTAGAATTTGATTAATGATTACAAGACCTATTAGTCCATTTAAATCTCTTTAATGAGGTTTACACCATTCAAACCTCATACACACCCTTATTAAAAGTCTCTAAGTTATATCATATAACTTAATCTCTTCCTTTCCCAATCTACCAATACACAAAGAAAACAAAGACATAGTTCAATTGCTTTCCATTCTCATAGCACTAATTCAACATCATTCTTTTTGTTTTAAAAGGGTTTTTCTTCAAATACAAAAGTCATGTTATTGCCATACGCATTAAATAGGGATCATATGCATTAATAGGTTTTCTGGGAGTGGGCTGTTGGATCCTTTCACACTCCATTGTCTAGTGACCTTTGCAAAAAGCACTCATTATACAATATAAGGTGTAATGAAATATGATGAGAAATATTCCTCTAAATATATACAAGTAGGTAAATAGATTATTTTATATACTCATTAAATTCTGATATTTGTAAAGTCATTATGATGTTTTAAATGACTTCAGAGGTGATTTTTAAACATAATTAACATTTAATAGAACATGATTGACTTTTTTTTAAAAAAATGAAGTAAATGATTTAAATCTCGCAGATTCTATTTGTATCAATGGTCAGCAATCTTTTACAAGTGCTATGTGCCAAGCTGCCAATTCATGTTTCTAGCAAGCAACGGAGAAACAAAGCAGAATCCCAGAATAGACGATTCAAAAATATTTGTGATGTATAGATATTTGAGGTCTTTCTGGCAAATCAATTTGAAAACAAACTTTTGACACCATATAATCCACTTTATATACTTATATTTCCAAATTGCTTTATCACTATAAAATTATATTTATGTATGTGTGTGCATGTAAAATGTCTTATCCATTTCTCAGTTTGGAATACAAACTTCAAGGGAAGCAGATATTTTTATCTGTTTTACATCCCCAGTGTCTAGAACAGTTCCTGGTATCTACCCAGATTTCTGTGTTTGTTGAAGGAAAATATAACCAAATTGGGATCCTATAGGAGCTATCTTCATATCTTTCTGTTACTTTAAATAGAAATCAGCCTCTCCCTTTAAAACCCAAGTGAGAATAGCCTCTAAGGAAATAGGTTCAACTTGTAGATGAAAAGAGGCGATCAAGAGGCACAGATAGTATTTTGCAACTTGGGGTAATTCAATCACAAGGCAGCTTTTGAGGAACAAGAAAAAGTAAGCGAAAGAAAATTGGCAGGCCTTTGCAGAAGAACAGCAGTTACAGCAGCAGCTCAGTCATCAGAATAAAAGGTCAGTGCCCTCATCGCCTTGGACCACAAGCATCTCAAAGAGTACAGAAGTAGTTTACGAAAGTGAACTAGGCTTATAAACATAGCGTGAGAATGCCTATCACACAGCCTTGTTTTTTTTTTTTGGTTTTTTTTTTTTTACAGGTGCTCTCAGCTTAAAGTAAAGGAGTCTAAAAAATGTTTACCTTTAATAAGAAGAAAAAGGGCAATGTAACTTTTCTCTAGCTTTCAGTCTGAAATTCACTGTATTTTGTGTGCAGTCTGAATCCTGGCAGCTACACACAAAAATACAATACTTGTTACCAAATGCTGGGAGAGGAGCATAGAAAGGGGAAAGGGAAAGGTAGATCCAAAGGTAGAAAGTTTGAGATAGAGAAGAGGAATAAGCTTTAGTGAGCTATTGCATACAAGGATGACTATAGTAAATAATATTGCATTGCATATGCCAAAATTGCTGAGAGTATATACTAAATGTTTTACCACAAAAATGGTAAATATGTGAGGTGACAGATTTGTTAATTAACCTGATATAGCCATTCTGGATTCTAAACATATACTGTAGTCCACAAACACAATTATTGTTTGTCAGCTGAAAATAAAAGGTTAAAGTCTATATAAAAGAAGGTTTTACTATAGTAATCTCCACCAGTTTCCAAGGCTATGTGAAAAATTCCCCCTAAATCACAACTTGGTGATTTAAGCTCTTTCTTGCTTGTCCCCCGCCATTAAGAAAGAACAGCTGTTTATCATCACTCATATGATATACTTTCACACAGAGTGAAAACCAAGGAAACAACCATATTCTCAAATGCCTGTCAAAAGACAATTCTCTTGGGAAGCACTCATGGCCTCAGTATCTATGATTTCACTGAACGTGAAGACTATAATTAAGTCCCTATTCAGACTTCACTTCTCTAGGCTAAATAAATCCAATCCCTTAGGCTTTCATCATAGAGCAGATTTTTCAAACCATTTAATAATTTCTGTTGGATTCCTCTGGATTCTTGCCAAATTCTAAAGACATGACCAGAAAAAGGGAATTACCTGGCAGTCTGCTAATGTTATACTCTTTGCACAATTTATTCTTCTTCTGTGTGAATTACCCTGTTCACACATCTACTGTGTGCATGCTCTGTTTACACTTACTAGTTCTCTCAACTTGCCATGATTATTTTTGAATTGTAATCCTTTTGATGTTTTCCTGAGCACTGGTCTCCTAGCTTGTATAATAGATATTGACATATTATATATCCCTAACAAAAGTGAAAACACTAGGCTGTGATCTGAGAGGACTATTCATAATGCACTTCCAGACATGCTTCCCAAAGTGAACCTAAAACAGTACGTCAGAAACTCATGGACTGAAATTTCAATTTTGCCATTTACTGGTTTTAGGAGTGTGGCAAATATTGACTGTTTGAGAATAGTTAATACCTACTTCACAGACAAATCAAGAAAAAATAAATTCACTTAATAAAGGAAAGATTATACCAGAGTGGTCCACACTCTCTCATACTTCTAACATGTACTCAGTATTTTATTTTCTTCATGTAAAAACCATTTTAGCCATTTATAACTACATTCATAGCACAATGGTAAAGATGAGAAGGGATCATTCCTCTGCAAAATGAAACTCAAAGTGAAGGATGACAAGATGATCAAAACAACAATTCCAAAGACTAAAATCTAGTATATACCTCACCATCCGGTATTTTGCAGGCGAGGCAGCAGCAAGGACATGTACAACAAGATACAAGTAATGGTGCGCACAGATGAAGTGTGGGGGAAACAGAAGACAGGAATCTAATTCAGGCAAAACAACCTTAGAAGCCAACCCTCTGAATTTTTCTACTTTCCCCAGTATATTGGTTGTTAAACCAAAAGACCTTGATGAGATATAAATTTACCGTTCCAGTTTAGAAAAAAATATAATAGCATATTATTTTGAAGATCATCAAAATATTATTGCTTTCTGTTAAAACAATTATGATTCTGATATTTCAAAATTGCACGTAAGATTCAATAAATTAAGACTCAATATAACAAGACTGCATAAAACTTTCAATGAGCTCTCAAGCTCCAGACCTGGCAGGCACACAGGACATCCCCGAAAATCCCATTACCCAGACAATGCCCGCCAAGGACTGTGCCTTCAGCTATGGCCCCAGCAGGTGCACAGGACACTCACAAGGACCCCATACTAGTACCCCCACCTTTTGCTGCCCAGTCCTCCACCCCTGGCCCCGGCCCCAGCATATGCTCAATACACCAAAAGCACCCTGCACCCAGAGCCCAGCCCAGCCATTGCACATACCCACCGGTGATACTGGATCTGTCCCCCACCTCCAACAATACCAGGACCCAGTGCAATGCATAGGCTGGACCATTCTGGCCTGTCACACTTCCCAAGGACCCAAGGACACAGCTAAGCAACTCTGACGCTTAGTTTCAAAAACTCAGCAGGCTGTCCTGCAAACCTATTTCCAATTTCCAGATCTGAGTCCTCTAGTTTAAATCTAAAAGGTGGACCAAAACGAGGCTCTAGGCTGAAGCAGCTTTCTGGAAGAAGAAGGTCAACAGAGAGGCAATGGCTGATCCGAACCTTTCACCAGCAAGGAAGAAGCACCAGACAACTGTCTTGCTTCCACACAGGAAACCACAATTTAAAGATCCAGAAGAAGACTTTCAAAGATGAGGAATCAAAATAGAATAGGTTTGCCTCAAACCCACAACTCCGCTGCTAAAAAGCCCATGGACAGGGCAGGATGAAAACCTGGAAAAAATTATCAATGCTCTAATTACTAAAAGGAACAATGAAGAAAAAATACGTAAACAAAAAAAGAGTTAATGAAGAGACTAACAGAAAACTAAGGAGATGACAAACTCCACTATCAAAAAAATAGACATACTGACAAAACAAGTAACAGCTAAAATCTACAGTCAATCACATCCGAGTAACAATGGAAGAATTTTAAAAGCTAAATTCTAAAGAAAACAGCACCTCAGCTTGTGAAAAAAGAACTTCCAACAATGAGAATAGGCTGAGCAGGTTTGAGTATATAGATGAGAAAAAAGAACAAAACAAAACAAAACAAAAAAAAGGACACAACATCAACAGAATTTTCAAAATGTCTGGAATGAAATAAAAAACAATCTATGAGTAATCGGTATACAAGAAGAAATCAACATGCAAATGAACCTCATAAAGAATATCCTCAATGAAATAAAGAAAATTTTTTCCATATTAGAGTACAGTCAGATATGCTCATATAGGAAGCTTATAGAATACCTAACAGGGCTAACAAAATGAGAAGCTCACCAAGATGAACCAGATTCAAAATGTGTAACAGAAAAATAAAGGAAAGAATATTACAAGTGGCAAGAGAGAAATGCCAAATCACATTCAGAGGCAAACTAATAAGGATCACCTCTGAATTTCACCTCAGACTTTAGAAGCAATATCCTCGATGTCTGAATGACTACAACCTCCAGCTGAAAATACTATAGTCAGCAAAACAGCTTCAGATTCAATGGGGGAATAAGAATATTTCACCAAAAGGTCAAACTTGCAGCATTCATGAACAGAAAAGCAGCATTACAAAGAATCCTCAAAAATAAACTCCAGAGAGAGGAACAAGCAAACAATCCTCAAAATTCAGAGAGGAAATTCAATTAAGGTACATGATACAAATAGAGAACCAAGACAGCACAGAACTTAATAAAACACAATGACTATGAACCAAAACCACATAACTATTCTAATAATGAATGTGAATGGTGTCAATGCAACACAGTTAGCAGACTGTATATCAAAACCAAAATCTAATAATATGATGCTTACAGGAGTCCCACCTTACAGACAGTGACATTCACAGATTGAGGGTGAAAGAATGGGAAAAAATTGAGCAGGTATACGATCAAAGAAAGCAATCTGACAAAGTAGATTTCAAACACAAAATAATCAGAGGAGGTAAAGGCGGCCACTACATCCCAGTAAAGGGAACAATACAACAGGAAAATTTAACCATAGTAAACATATACTCTCCAAACACGAATGTTCCCAAATATGTGGATAAATTACTCCATGACACAAAACCACTTTTGGACCTCAAAACAGTAATACTGGGAGACTTCAATACTTCTCCATCACCAATAGACAAATCATCGTATCAAGAAAATAATAAAGATATCTCCAGCACAAACAATTCTACAAATGAAATGGACTTAACAGACATCTATAGAAAATTCCATCCCAAATTAGCTGCATATACCTTCTTCTCAACAGTGAATGGATCCTTCTCCAAAATATAACATATTCTAGTTCAAAAGGAAATCTCAGAAAATATAAAAAGTAGATATTCTTCTTTGTATTCTATCAAATGACACCATATCCCTAGCAATTAAAAACAAAAATTAAAAAACACACATATACATGAACACTGAATAATACTCTATTAAATGAAAAATGGATCCAAAAAGACCTAAGAGAAGAAATCAACAAATTCTTAGAAGCAAATGCAAATGAAAACACAACATATCAAAACCTCACAGACAGCATGAAAATTTTTTTTTATTAGAAGTATATAGAGATACAATTGAGGAGGAAACATTATCAGACCATCAGTAACCAATGTACATATACTTTGTTATGCAGGGGTAATGCCAAAACATGGATAACCACCTTGGGTTTCACCTGTTGCAGTTTCCCCCAGAAGAACTCTTGCATTAAATGGGTATCTCGTAGAGGAGTAACATCAGCTTCTGGGATGGTTCCCCTATATTCCCACTCTCCAGTCTCCTATGAGTTCTTCATACACCCTCCCCATTCCCCTCCCTGCGCCTCCAAGTATCCTAGGGAGCAATCCCCCTATTACTCTGAGAATCATACAATTTGAAGTATTGTTAGGATAGCCATCTAACCTACTGCTTCCCCATGTATTCTAGATTCTGCAGATGAGAGAAACCATTCAGCCTTTTAGTCTGAGATTGGAATACTTCACTGAGCATAATTGTTTCCATCTCTGTCCATTTGATATCAAAAGCCATAGTATTGTCTTCTCTAATGGCTGAGTAGTATTCCATTGTATATATGCACCAAAGTTTTTGTATCCACTCATTGAGTGAGGGGCATCTGGGTTGGTTCCATAGTCTAGCTATAGTAAATTGAGCTACTATAAACATTGAGGAAGCCACATCACTATAATATGCTGATTCTAAGTCTTTTGGGAAAATCCCCAGGAGTGGGATAGCTGGGTCATAAGGTGGTTCCATCCTTAATTTTTTGAGGATTCTCCACACTGCTTTCCAGAGTGGCTGAAGCACTTTGCAGTCCCACCAGCAGTGTGACAGTGTTCCTCTTCCCACAACAAAGGGTGAAAGATTTTTTAAAAATAATTTCTCTGCAAAATTTGATAATCTGGAGGACAAGTTTTCAAAATAGGTTCTGATAATCTTCTGGATCTTGGATGAGTCTGTGGTGATAACCCCATTTTCATCTCTGATTTTGTTGACTTGCTTCATTTCCATCTTCCTTTTGGTGAGTTTGACAAGGAGTCTGTTGATTTTGTTAACTCTTTCAAAGAACCAACTCTTAGTTTTGTTAATAGATTGAGAACAAAAAAGCTGTTCAATTTTGTTGATTTCAGCTCTGGTTTTGGCAATTTCTTGTCTTCTGTTAGATTTAGGGTTGGACTGTTCCTCCTTTTGAAGTCATTTGAGTTGAAGCATAAGGGTATTAATCTGATCTCTTTCTAGATTTTTGATGTATACACTCAGTGCTATAAATTTACCTCTTAAGAATGCCTTCATACTGTCCCAGAGGTTTCAGTATGTTGTTTCCTCATTCTCATTCAATTACAAAAACTTCTTAATCTCTGTTCTCATTTCTTCTTTATCCATCCTTCGTTTAAGAGGTAATTATTCAATTTCCAAGTATTTGAATAGTTTGTTGTTTCTCTTGTTGATTGCTAAGATCATAGCATTATGATCTGACAGAATACATGAGATAATATCCACTTTTTTATATTTGCTAAGATTCTCCCTGTGAACTAGGATGTGGTCTATTTTAGAGAAGGATCCATGAGCCGCTGAGAAGAAGGTAAATTCAGCTGTCTTAGGATGGAATATTCTGTAAATGTCTGTTAAGCCCGATTAACAGAGTTGTTCAGATTGGAGATGTCATTATTGATTTTTTTGTTTTGATGATCTGTCTAGAGTTGATAGTGGTGTGTTGAAGTCCCCCAGGATTATTGCATTGAGATCAATGAGGGGATTAATGTCCTTAAGTATTTTTTCCATATATTTGGGGGGGTTGTAATTGGAGGCATAAATGTTGATTGTTATATCTTCTTGATGAACTGTCCCTTTTAGTATGATAAAGTGTCCCTCTTCGTCCTTTCTGACTAGTTTTAGTTGGAAATTAATTTTGTCACAAATTAGAATCGACACACCAGCTTACTTTTTTGGGCCACAGGCCTGGTAGACATTTTGCCAACCTTTCACTTTCAGCCTGTGTCTATTTTTGAGTGTCAAATGTGTCTCTTGCAGGCAACATATTGTTGGATTTTGTTTTTTGATCCAGTGGGTCAGTCTGTCTTTTAATTGGGGCATTAAGACCAGTCACATTCAAGTATAGAATAGATATGGGAGGCTGATTCACAGACTTTATATCGATTACAGAGTTTTGATTCATCTTGAAAGTAAGCTTTTGTATAGTATGATTATTGACTCACCCTTCTTTAAGGATTTAGCATATTGATGGGATTATCTTCTAAATGCAGAACATCTTTGAGTATACTCTGTAGAGCAGGATTTGTGTTCATGTATCTTGCTAGCTTTAGTTTACAGTTGAAGTATTTTATTTCCCCTTCACATTTGAAGTTGAGTTTTGCTGGATATATTATCTTTGCTTGAAAGTTGTTTTTTTAACACTTAAAAGATATTGTTCCAAGCTCTTCTGGCCTTCATTGTTTGTTCTGAAAAATCCATAGTGATCCGAATTGGTTTGCCTCTGAATGTGATTTGGGGCTTTCCTCTAGCAGCTTTTAGGATTCTCTCTTTAATTTCTCTGTTATTCAATTTGTAAATGATATGTCTTGGTGAGTTTCTCCATTGATTAGGTCTATTTGGTGTTCTACAAGCATCTTGGATGTGGTTTTCCAGATCAATAGCAAACTGAGAGAAGTTCTCACTTATGATTTCGCTTACAAGATTTCTGAATCCCCTTGTTTGCTCTTTGGAGTTCTGATTATGTAAAATGAGCTGTTTATCTTGTTTTTCTTCTTTGATTTCTACATTGTTTAGGCAATCCTCATTGTCCAATACTCGTTCTTCAAGTGTTCAAGTTCTATTTTCAGTGGAGTTTACTCTGGTGTTGGTGTCTTCCAGTGAATACTTGAATTGGTTAACCATGTTTTTCAATCCTGATAGCTCTGCTACATCTCTTTTCAGAATGTCAGTATCCTTGTACAGCTGATCTTTCATCTCTTTGAATTGATCCTTATTTTCTCTGTAGAATTTGTCTCTCATCTCTTGAAATTACTCTTTGATCTCTTTCCTTATTTCCTCTCTCAACTCTTTGATTGCATTACCAATCATAATGCTGATACAATGTCTTGGTTTTCATCTAGGGCCCCGGCTATGAGGTCCTTAAGTGGAGAACTCTGGGTTTGAGGAGAGTTATTTCCCCTTTTCCTCATTTTCTGAGTCAGAGAGCTTGTCTTTTATTTCAGCCTTGTTACTCTTGTTGGAGTAATTGGAGCTTATGACTTTGCTTTGTTGTGAAGAGAGCTATTTGGCCAACACAGACCTAAAGATGCCAGACGGTTCTGTGAGAATTTGAGAGGCTTTAGGTGCAAATACTAGTCTGTTTCAACTAAAACAGAGGAGCTGATGATTAGCACCAATAGTATCAGCTTTCTTTGAGAGAACTCTCACTGTGTAGTATGATACCAAGCAAGTACCTGTTTTGAAGCATGGCAATTTCTTTAGGTATTAGGGTCTCTATGAAATTGGGGAGAAGGAATGACTAGGAAGTCAAGGAAGTGAATTTGGGGAGGTATAAAATCACACCTGTTACAGAGTATAGGGTAACTAGGGATTAGGGGGAGTAGGTTATTTTATTAGGACTAAGGAAAACATAGAACTGGGATGCGGGCAGGGTAAAGACTTGGGGTGAGAATGAGAAAAAGATGCTTATATTTAGGGATTACAAGAGCACAGTGGAGGAAGAGGTTAGTAGGGTTAAATAAGACCTAAAGAAATAAGAGCCAATCACCAATACATACACACAGGTAAGTATTTACATCCGACACCATAATTCAGTATTAATCGTAAGGCAAGAAAGGAGCAGAGGAAAAAGAAAAAAAACCAAAAACTCACA